>CAUYRT010025443.1:0-114690 GCA_963574885.1 Lepilemur ruficaudatus | reverse complement strand
GGACAATTAAAAATATGCATATATAAAGTTAGCCGGGCATGGTGACGCATGCCTTTAGTCTCAGCTACTCGGGAGGCTGAGGCAGAAGGATTGCTTGAGCCCAGGAGTGTGAGGTTGCTGTGAGCTAGGCTGATGCCACGGCACTCTAGCCCAGGCAACAGAGTGAGACTCTGTCTCAAAAAAAAAAAAAATTTAAAAATCAGCCAGACACAGTGATGCACACCTGTAGCAGCTACTGGGGAGGCTGAGGCAGGAGGATCACTTGAGCCCTAGAGTTGGAGGCTGCACTGAGCTATAATGATGCCACTGCTCCAGCCTGGGCGACAGAGCAAGACCTCCATCTCTTAAAAAATAAAATGAAAGAAGGAAATGAAGCATTCCAGACTGAAGGAACACAGAACCTCCCGGATAGGCAAACTCATCTGCATGCAAGTGCGGTACCCTCAGACAGGTGCACCACAGAGGAAGTGCCTCTGGTGAATTACATTATCTAAAAATAAAGTTTGGAAGCACAGCTGGCCAGCCAAGTAGTAACACAGGTCATCAGGTCAGGGACAGGCGGTGGATCTAGATGGGCAGTCAGCAAACCATTTCTTAAAAAGGCCAAATAGTACTTTTTTTTTTTTGGCTTTGTGGGCCAGACGGTCTCTGGAACGACCACTCAATTCTGCCTTTGTAGCACTAAAGCAGCTATAAACATATGTAAACAAATGGTCAGAGCTGTGTGCCAGTAAAACTTTATTTACAAAAACAGGCAGTGGGCCAGATTTGGCCCCCAGGCCCAGGCTGGACTTTGTTGACCCTGCTTTGTAGAATTATGAGTTCAAGTTAATTCAGACTTCTTAAAAGGACCCATGAGACCCTAGAAAAGGCACCTCTGTCTTCAAGGGTGCCCTGCTTAGATTAAGTATTGTGTTTATAGATGTTTGTCAGGTGACTGTGTCCATGGGAATGGGGAAGGTTTGCAGGCTCAGAAGAGACCCAGGGTCTCAGGTCAGTGGCTCTGTCTTAACTCCTGTCTCTGTCAAGATCCTCCCCAGGGACACCATCAAAGAACGGGGGACAAGGACCTATGTGTGATTCTAGAAGCTTCCCCAACTCAGGGCACCTCAAACTTGCCAGGTGACTGCTGCATTTCACTCAGTTCCCCAGGGTTTGACATTTGACTTCCACCCCTGGGGATAGCACCCAGCCTATGGTCACTCCTGGAACTTGCTGTTCTGGGGGTTGTGCACTGGTCGCCTGTATACCATGCTCAGTTGTCCCGGGAGGTGGGGGTCAGCCCCGTCCCGCAGCTTCAAGCAAAAGCTTAGGGAGGAGGGTCACCACGAGACCCGAGCAAGCCCACCGCTGTGGCCCTCCATCCTCTCACCCCAAAATTAGGCTGAACCCGGCATGCACTAGAACGCCCTCCACGGGGAGAGTTTAGAGTTCCACGTGCAAAGCGCTAGACAGGGCGGGGAGGGAGGGACATTGGGGTCCCCCACTGCCCCGTCTCTCTAGGTATGTCACTCCTTCCAACCTGCTCAGACTTCAGAGTCTCTCCTCCTCCCTGTCAGGGAGTGTCGGCAGGGGGACAGGTAGAGTGTCATCAGCCCAAGCCCTGTGCCCGTGCCAGGGACTGCCCAGTGTGCCAAGGCTGGAGCTCTGTCCCCAGCTTTGGGTATGTCTCTCCTGGCGTCTTTCTGGGAGTGCTAACTGTGGGAGGGACATTGGTGCTTGGTACTAAATGTTCATAAAAGGCGATGGAAGACACTCGCAGCGTGCGTAACGCGGAAATAACTGACGCGAGAACGCCTGGCGTGACCCGATGCGTTCGGTGCCGTTTCAGGTGCAGCCGGTGCAGCACGTGTACCCCGCGCAGGTGCAGTACGTGGAGGGGGGCGAAGCCGTCTACACGAATGGAGCCGTGTACGTGCTGTTGGTCAGACTTAACTTTCCACCTCTCAAGGACTCCGAGCGCGTTCTGCTCTCTGACGATACGACGCTTGGGGCAGAAAATTAGGCGTTTCCCGGGCAGTTCATTTTGCTTGAGACGCATTTGTTTTCATGTGGGTTTGGTGACTGTGTTCACACGAGCAGGGGGTGTGTGTGTGGGCTTGGGGTGATTGATGGAGTTGGTTGATTTCCGGAAGCACGACACGGAAGGCTGCGAAACGCAGACACAGATGGGTGCGTGTCACATTGGTGACACGGGAGCAGAGTCCGCAGGTTGTACTGAGGTCACTTTCCCGGTCTCGATGTCGTGCTACATTATGCAGGGGGCAGTAAACAGGTGCACAGCTCCGAGAGACCTGGGGGGCCTCCCTGCCACCCGGAGGGACACATCACTAACCTTCACTCACCAATAAGGAAAAACCACTGCTCCCCACCTTTTACGATGGCTGGCAGCACTCACGTGTGACTTAAAAATTTCAATCTCGGCCGGGCACAGTGGCTCACGCCTGTAATCCTAGCACTGTGGAAGGCTGAGGCGGGCGGATTGCTCAAGGTCAGGAGTTCGAAACCAGCCTGAGCAAGAGCGAGACCCCATCTCTACTATAAATAGAAAGAAATTAATTGGCCAACTAAAAATATATAGACAAAATTAGCCGGGCATGGTGGCACGTGCCTGTAGTCCCAGCTACTCGGGAGGCTGAAGCAGGAGGATCGCTTGAGCCCAGGAGTTTGAGGTTGCTGTGAGCTAGGCTGATGCCATGGCACTCACTCTAGCCCGGGCAGCAAAAACAAAAAAATTTTAATCTCAACAGACACGGTTAATCCTTTAATCCAGTTGTTGAAGGAATATTTGGTGAATTCTTGGTGTCACTTGGAAACTGGCTTTTTGTGCAATTTCATTCTTTTTACCTTTTCATTTTGAAATAATCATGGGCTCAGAGGAAGCTGCAACATTAGTACCTAGAGCCCCGTGGACACTTCCTCCTCAGGCTTGCCCCAGTGGTGACATCACATGTGGCAGTCGGGCAGTATCGAAACCTGGACGTTGACACTGGGGCAGTCCTGTCCACTGGCCTGTGGCCTTCCTCAGTTCCACCCGTCTTTTGCACATTCCTACGTGTGTGTGTACTCGGGTGTGTGTGTACATGTGTGTATATTTCTGTGCATTGGAAGTCCGTGTGTAGATTC
Source organism: Lepilemur ruficaudatus (assembly GCA_963574885.1). Lineage (NCBI taxonomy): Eukaryota > Metazoa > Chordata > Mammalia > Primates > Lepilemuridae > Lepilemur > Lepilemur ruficaudatus. The sequence goes on along the minus strand of CAUYRT010025443.1, from coordinate 111,564 downwards.
ATGTAACCACCACGGTAAGATCCAGAACTGCTCCATCTCCACCCAGTTACCCACGTGGAGTTTTTTTCCAGTGGTTTTCAATTAGCCTGTCACCCTGAATATTTTCAGACACTGGAGTTGAACTCTGTACCGTGTTTGAGTTCCATCGCCATGTCCGAATTATTCCCGGTGCCTGGTCTCGTGGGGCTCCAGCCTTTATGTGACGTTTTGCTGGGTTCCTTTGAAACTCGGATGCGGTATTTAAACCAGACGGTCCCACGGTGACTTCTCTCTTTCTGACAGACGCACGGCCTATGCCTACAACCCCGAGCCTCAGATGTACGCCCCCAGCAGCGCGGCTTCTTACTTCGAGGCACCGGGAGGTGCGCAAGTGACAGTGGCAGCCTCGTCCCCGCCCGCGGTGCCCTCCCACAGCATGGTGGGCATCACCATGGATGTTGGGGGCAGCCCCATCGTCTCCAGCGCGGGAGCCTATCTCATCCACGGGGGCATGGACGGCGCACGACACTCCCTGGCCCACACCTCCCGGTCATCGCCAGCCACGGTATGTAGGAGGCTCCTGGGACCAGCAGGGTGGGCCATGCGTAGACTCGCAGCAGCAGCAGGGACGGTGAGTAAGAGGCAGCCCAGAGCCCTGGAGGGCTGTCATCTGTTGTGGACCCAGGCGGCCCCATGTTGGAGTCCCGCCAGCCTCAGACGGGCCGAGTGACCTAGGCAGGTCTGTAGGGCTCTTTGAACTGCAGCTTGTCATTGGTGCAGAGAGGAACAGAAGCCATGAGTCCTGGCTATGGGGGAAATCGAACGAGTAAAGCATCTCCCACTGGTAGCTGTTGCTCCTCGTACTGTCGTCATTGTTGTCATCTTTCTCGTCATCAGAGGCTCAGATCAGTCCATCCACCTGAAAACAGGACTCACCCAAACAAGAGAAAGTTCCCCTGAAGAGCTCTACCGAATTCTTACTGCCACATTGCTGTGCAAAATAATCATTTACCTGCTTTTAGAAACTCTCTGCTTTTAAAACTCCATTTTCCGTGTTTACTTTTATTTTGTTTTAGTTTTTAAATTAGCAACAGAGTAAAATTGACTTTTTGGTGTACAGCCCTGTGAGTTTTGACACACGTGTGGATTTGTGTAACCACCCCCGCAATCGGGATACCCACAAAACCCCCGCGTGGCGTTTCTTGGCAGTCACAACCTGCTGTCCCCACCCCTGGCAACCGCCGATCTCTTCCCCACCACTGTAGTTTGTCTTTACAGGCATGTTGTACAAATGGACAACGCAGTATGTGACATTTTAAGACTGGCTTCTTCCACTCTGTGTGGTGCCTTTGAGACTCAGGCGAGTTGTTGCATGGGTCAGTACTTGGTTCTTTTTTGTTACTGAGTAATATTCCACTACGGTGACGTTTGTTTATTCATTCACTAGTTGAGGGCCATTTTGGATGGTTTCCGTTTTAGAGAGATTATGAATAAACCAGCTCTGAGAATTCACACACAGGGTTTTGTATGGACATATGTTTTCCTTTCTTTTGGGTAAATACCCACAAGTGGGATTGCTAGCTCACAGGCGCGGTAAGTGTATGTTTAACTTTATCAGAAACCACCAGAGAGTTTTCCCAAGTGGTTGTCCCATTTTGCATTCCCACCAGTAACATGTGAGGCTTCCCACTGATCCATTTCATCGTCACAACTTGATGACGTCGTCAGGACTCTTCAATTTGTCCATTCTGATAGGCGATGCCACACCATGGTTGTAACCTGCATATTCTTTATAGCTAGTGATGAGAAACAGCTTTACATGTGTGTGTCTCCTTTGGTAAATGCTCTTTGGTAAAGTGTAAGTTCAAGCCATTTGCTTATTTTTTTTTAACTGGGTTAGTTGTTTTCGACAACTGAGTTTTGAGAATTCTTTATATATTCCGGATACAAGTGGATACGAGCATCCAGACGTACTTTGCCCCCAGGGGACTGGCGGGGTGGAACCAGGTTTAGGGCTGTGACTGACCGGCGAGTTCTCACAGACAGCACTCATTTTCAGGTTTGATTTTAGCAAACTGCATCAACTTATAATAGCTGAATATACTGGGATCACAAGTCACAAATCTACTGAGAAATGGCAGTGTTCTCTGTGGTTCAGAACCATCTTGTCGCAAGCCAACGTGCTCCTTGTCGTTGGTGCAGAGAGCAACAGAAGCCACGAGTCCTGGCTATGGTGGAAATCACACGAGTAAAGCATCTCCCACTGGTAGCTGTCGCTGCTCGTACTGTCATCATCGCTGTCATCTTTCTCGTTATCAGAGGCTCAGATCAGTCCATCCACGTGAAAACAGGACCTTTCTGGAGTGATTCTGTAAAATCTGTGTTCTTTGTTGTGTGTGGCCACTGAAATCTGTTTGGTCAGCTTAGGTGTTCAGCTAATGATTTGACAGAGTTTTCCTTCAATGCCAAGCTTCATCTGTTTTTTTCTTGATTAAGGGTTCACCTGATTGCTATAAGCTTTTCATTGGTTTCCGGAGTTCAGATAAAGTTGATTTTGACAGTTTTTGCCAATTTACTCACTGCTTTTGTAGAGGGATGGATTTTGGAGTTCCCTACTCTGCCATTTTTGCTGACATCACCTTGAGAGGAATGGGTTTCAATGAAACTGAGTATGAGAAGTTCATTGGTATGATTTCAAATTCTACGTTGCAGCTCTTTTTTTTTTTTTTTTTTTGAGACAGAGTCTCACTCTGTTGCCCGGGCTAGAGTGCCGTGGCGTCAGCCTAGCTCACAGCAACCTCCAACTCCTGGGCTCAAGCAATCCTCCTGCCTCAGCCTCCTGAGTAGCTGGGGCTACAGGCATGTGCCACCATGCCCGGCTAATTTTTTTTTTGTATATATATATATATTCTTTTTAGTTGGCCAATTAATTTCTATTTTTAGTAGAGATGGGCTCTCGCTCTTGCTCAGGCTGGTTTCGAACTCCTGACCTTGAGCGATCCTCCCACCTTGGCCTCCCAGAGTGCTAGGATTACAGGCGTGAGCCACCGCGCCCGGCCTGCAGCTAACTCTTAAGAAACTATGTTACTAGTTGCCAAGTGTTATGTGATAGCAAGTAAAAATATCCACAGTTATCTGAAAAGGCTATTAAAACACTGCTCCTTTCCAACTCTGTTATCTGTGTGAGGCCAGATTTTTTTCATATGCTGCAAATAAAACGGCATCTAGTAATAGATGGAAATATGGAAGCAGATGTGTGGCTCTAACTGTCTTCTATAAGTCCGACGCTCAAGAGATCCGTAAAGACATGAAACAATTCCATTCATCTCATTTTTTTCTTTTTTGGAATTTGGAGAATGTAGCTATTCTTCATTTTAAAATGTTACGTTAACCTGTAATGACTTTATTATTTTCTAAATGAATGAACACATATATTTTTTAAATTTTCCACTTTAATTTCTAATACGGGCAATATTGATAGACTTAACTCTTAAAAACAAAAACTTCTTTTATGGGCAGGGGGGATTTAAAAATTTTTTTAATAGTGCAAAGGAGTCATCAGACCAAATGGTGGGGACCTGCGAGGCTGAGAGAGGGTGTTTCCTTCCCCTTCCCAGTCTACTGTGCTCTGGACAAGGCCACCGAGGGCTGGGCACACTTCCAGAGGTCATGAACTCTCAGGGCACCATGGTTGGGTGGTGTTCAGGTGTCCCACGTGGAAGGTCCCCGAGGACAGTGGTCAGTAGACTGCCCGGCTCCTCCCTGCTGTAGGGGTGGGGGAGGTGGAAATGTGTTTGGCCAGCACTTGCCTGACTGCCCACAGTGCAGAGCAGAATGCCCACGAGGCCGGGGAGAGGTGTATGTGTTAAACTTTTCCTCTCTATCATAGAGCCAGTGTTGGCTGTGTCCCCCTGCCTCGCCTGCACCCTGGGGCTGACTCGTGGGGGAGGTGGGAAGAGGTCTCACCAGGGCCCTCCTTTGCCTGGTCATCCACATACCTTCTGCACCTCTTAAAGGTGACACTGATGTCCTCTTTGGCTTGTAGCAAGTGCAGCGAATGAGAGAAAGCAGGACCACAGCGGTCAAAGAGGCCCTGGGGGAAACAGTCACCCTCCTCTTCTTGAACTCCGCTCTGGGGAACCCAGTCTCTGAAATACACGCTCGACCTGCTTTTTGCAGAAGTATCGTCCAAGTCCGTGGCCTCCCTGGGTGTTTGAGGAAAGGCAGCATGTACTTTAAGTCCATTTCCTTCCATCGTCGTTCTCTGCCCATGTGCAGATGCCGCGGCAGCCATGCTCAGCTGGGTGCTTCCTCCTTGCATAGACTGGCTGCCCGCCTCCCCTCCTCCCCTCAAACGGGTCCTTTGGAACCCAACGCAAAAGCCCCCTCCCTCCAGGAAGTCCTGCCGTTAGCACCCCTGACTCTTTCTTCCTCGACTCCGTTCTCTTCCCCACCCAACTCTCTTGTGCAGCTCACTCTTCGTAAACATTCGGGATGTGATCTCTGCCACTGTGTCTGATGGCCCAGGGTCCTGCGCCTCCCCTGACGGCAGGGTCTGTGTCTTCAGCCTCATTGGTATTTTTCCAAAGCATCCCGCAACGGGAGACTCTGGGCTCTGCGATGGGACAGGCTGGCTGGGAAATCAATGCCGCCATCTGACCTTGGTTTCGTTCACCTAATTCTCCCTAGCAACAGATGCGGTTTATGGACAGGAGTCGGGGATTATCATGCTGGCTTTGCAGACACCTGAATTTATGCAGCAACTACATATTAATATGTTATGCATGTACACATGCATACGTTGTGTTAAAACCCAATAGCGAGCTCTCACAACGTGACTTCATTCTGCTGCTTCTGTTGGACAAGCTCTCAGGCTCCTCTGCATGTGACCCAGTAACACTCCCCGGCGCAGCTTTAACTCACGATTTAACTCACTCCCACGGCCCTGCCGTTGTGGAGCTTTGTTTTTATTTCGTAGGAGTTCAAATCATTATTTGGATATTAATAAAAACAAATCTTGGCTGATGCTAACCATCTGATTTCCTTTTTTTTTTTTCCATTTTGTTTTGTTTCTGCACACATTTTCTTTAGCTTGAAATGGCGATTGAAAACCTCCAAAAAAGCGAAGGAATCACATCACACAAAAGCGGTTTACTCAACAGCCATGTAAGTGTGTGTCTGACTTGGCGACCTATCCCTGCTCTGCTTGTAACCTGCATAAACATTTTAAAAACAAGACAGTGAAATAACACCTTTAAAGTGCTGAAAGTGGGTGGGGAGGGAGCCAACCTAGAATTCTATACCCAGCAACAGGTTCTTCATTTGTAAAAGGTAGGAAATAACAGCGCTTCCTAGGGCTGTTACAGGGGTGAAATTATTTAATGTATAATCAGTGCAGTTATATATTAAAAATAAAAACAATAACAGCAACAAAAGAGAGAGAAAATGACATGGGATCAGGAATGCCATAAGGACTCTTAGCTAATTGTCTGGGATCAGCTGTCTGAAAGAAATGGTAATTTGAGAAAAGCATAAAACAATCCCAACTGATTTTAGTTGTGTAAGATTTTTTTTCCTCCTCTGTTTCTTGGGAGGAAACCATGATTGTAGACACTGTGTTGGGAAGTTGTGGACATCCCTGCTCTAGGTGGCTTCACGACAGGTGGGACTGGAGGAGGTGACCTCCAAATGCTGTCAATTCCCCTTTGCACGTGCCTGGAAATGTGTTCTTCATGTAAAAACTAGAACAGGCCACTGGAGTCAGAATGTGCTTCTAGCAGTTGCTCTCCAGCTCTTAAATTGGGATTGGACATTCTCTTGAGAATTCAAACATCAAAGAAAAAGAAGTCCCTTTTAGTCGAACCCGATCCTAACTGTGACCTCGTCAAGCCTTCGTGCCGCCGGCATTCAAAATGAAGTGTCATTTGGAAGGCCTTGACTCGGGGCGCAGAAGCTGATCTAGGGAAAGGTCCAGAAACTTGGGTTTATGGGTTGGACACAGGCGTGGTCGGCTGCTCAAGGCAGCACCTGGTGAGGGCTCTGCACCCTGCCTCGATGGGCTGGTCACTAGAAGAAATAGCAGAAATATTTCCTCCTACAGGTTGTCTTGAAGCAAAAAAAGGTATATTAGGCCCCTGGTCAGTGCCCCACCCCCACTGGGCTGGGAGGGATGTGGTCACCCTGTCGTCCACCCTATGCACAAACCCAGGGAGGGGAAGTCTTCAGTGTGTGCTCAAAGAGAGGATCCCCAACCCCGAGTCTTAAGCTCAGAGCACAGTGAGTCGAAATGCCTGCAGAATGACGTCTCCATTCAGCAAGACGAACCCATGTGGCCCCATCGCAGCCTGTGGGGCCCCAAGCACGAGGCCAGCCCTAGGGAGGGAGAGCTGGCGACCTGGGCAGCGTGGCCGCAGGAAAGTTAAAATGTCTGTGGGAAGCATGCAAGCCGCTTGTCCCTGGCTGCAGTACGCGTCTGGCTGGCTGACACTTCCCGTCCCTCCTCAGGGAGCCCTGCCTGGCGCCCGCACCCCACTCTCCCTTAAACTTGCAGTTCTCCCTCCAGGCCCCCTTCCCGGGTGGATTTCTCTCGTAGCACTTAGCGCCATCCCGCATTTGGTGCATTTTACCTGTTTATTGTCAGTCTGGCCCCTGTGAGCATGGACGCTGCCGGAGGGCAGGCGGTTTGTGTCTGTTTTTCCATCTTGTTTGTCACAGCGCCTAGAACAGGGGCTGGCATAGAGCCAGCGCTCAGAAAATACGTGCAAGAGGGGGCAGTTGGGGGTTTGGAGTTTTTTCTCCACTTAAAAGGAAGGATTTGATCCATTTCATCAAGATGTGTGCCATGGTGCCAGATCTCAACAGATGCGGAGACATCTATGCGTTTCCTTAGGCAGCGTTCTCTTTATTTGCGTTTGATACTGACAAGTTAGAGGTGGCACAAACGTAAGCAGACAGCGCCAACTACGGGATATCCCCAAAGGAAGGCGACCTTGTCCAACCCTCTCTCCTTCCTCCCGTGAAGTCCTCCGAGGCCCGTTGCAGTGGGGAGGTGGCACCACGAGGTCGGAGGGAATAGACCCTCGTGGTCAGTTTCCGGGGACTGGCCTGTGGTGCCCATCCCGTGCCAGACTCCACGCTGGTTGTGCGGATCCGAAGCTGAGTGACCTTGAGCGGAGTCTATAAGCGCCTTGCACTTCCGCTCTAGTCGCTTCCCTCCCAGGCAGTTCACGCCCTGCAGAAGAGGGGAAATGTACCTGATGGCTCCGGCGCAGTCTGTCTTCTCTGTGGTTACTTTCCACCGAGCAGGAAGGTCTTGTTGTCATGCCAACCGTGCATCCTTTTACTGTCATCATAAATACAATTACCCAAACAGAGAATTCTACTTTTCGTTTAAAAACCACAGGGGGTAAAGAGGGGAAGTGACCATCTTTTCCCAAACCTTCCTTTTACGTGTGAACCGGTCATGCCTGACTGGTGGGCAGGGTCTTGGGCGCTGCCTCTCCGAACTTCTGGTCCTGGGCTCTGTTCAGCATAAGACCCACACAGTCTGGCCTCATGCACGTAGGCTGAGAATCTGCGTCACCCTTTGGTTTCTGCCCAACCCACCAAGGCTCACAGGCCCTTGAGAGGCCGGGCTGCTGGCCATGGCTCCTTTGCCCCCTGGAGGATGCCTTAGACATGGCACCTCTGCTCCCCCAGCCTCAGAGTGACGGGGGGAGCCCCTGGCTTCTGTGCCAGATGCTCTCTGCACACTCCGCCCCGTGCTCTTCGGGGACCCCTTATCCACCTGCTCAGTCTTTCTTGGCTACCAGACTTAAGGCACTTTCAAGATCCTGGGGGTGCCCACACGGCCAGACGGATCCATCCCTGCCCTCGGGGAGCGCTCAGGGGAGACACGGGGTGCATCAGTAAGCACACGTGGCAGATCCAGGGGTGGAAAGTGCTCTGAAAGAACACGGGCCCCCCCACACACACCAGCCCCTCCTCGCCTGGATCCCGAACCAGGTGAAAGTAAGACAAAAAGAGGCTGGCCCTGGATCAGCCCATGTTAGGCCGCAGGACAGGCAGACAGGGGTGGGTGTAAAATGGGCCACGAGGTGGTGTGTTGGGACAGGCCTCGTTAGAACCTCCCTCCCCCTACATACGGATTTTTTTTTAAAAAGGAGATGAAGGTAAGTTCTTTCCCGGCTTGCAATGCTGAGTGTGGACGGAGCAGATAGATGTGCAAACACGATCGCCGGGGGCAGGGTGGGCAGAGTCTTCCCAGGGGAGACGCTTCCCTTGGGTCTTGCAGGGCCGGCCTCCCTCTGCCCCGCATGGAGACGGCTCTCGCCCTCCCAACTTGACGTTGACCCCAGCTCTGGACTTGTGTAGCCTGCCCTTTGGCTTAGAGCAGAAAGCCTTGCATATAAGCATTTAAGTATTTTACTGTATTTCTGTTGGTACCTCTCTCAATCAGCGAGCTCAGTACGCATTAGTTCATCTCTGTTCGTGGTCTTTGGTTAACACAGAGCACATAGAGTTTTCTCTGATCTTCCTGTTCTTAGCATCAGAATTTCTCTCTGTTCCTGTACGTTGAGGAGGTATTTGGTGTTTAAACACTGTGTGGTGGCGTGTTGAAATGACTATGAAAACAGAAGCTAGTAGGTCTCAATCACGTGCAGATTTTTATACAATAAGTCAAGAAACCTGAAAACCAGGCTGGAGGTTGAGAGAGAAAAGGAATGAAAATGACCCATTAAGCCATGTGCTCGGAGAACACAGATCAGTGACAGGAGAGGTGGATCTCCGCGTCACCTGTCGCAGTAGAGGGAAGGCAGGCGATTCTCTTACTGAGCCCATGTTAGCGTTTTAACTCTTTCGGGATTTTGACAAACGTCGGCGTGTCTTCCTTTGCGCAGCTGCAGTGGCTATTGGACAATTACGAGACGGCGGAGGGCGTGAGCCTGCCCAGGAGCTCCCTCTACAACCACTACCTTCGCCACTGCCAGGAGCACAAGCTCGACCCCGTCAACGCCGCTTCCTTTGGGAAGCTGATCCGCTCCGTGTTTATGGGGCTGAGGACGCGGCGCCTGGGCACCAGGTGGGTGGGCACCCCCACCCTGCCCGTCTCCCTCTGCCTTTCTCCAGAAATTGAGCTTTTTGGGCAACATGGGGCTTCCTCCTTCTGTCCTGACTCACAGCCACCCCTGGGTGACCTTGGGGTTGCTCTGAGTTAGCCGCAGCGGTGGCCGGGGTGGGGCATGACCTGGGCGTTGGCTGTGGCCCCCATTCTCATCTTTAGAGGCTGCTGATGGGACTTGGGGGTTTCTCTCTCCTTTTGAAATTTCTCATAACAACACGTTTTTTAAAAATCAGCCTCTAGGCCGGGCACGGTGGCCCACGCCACGCCTATAATCCCAGCACTTTGGGAAGCCGAGGCGGGAAGATTGCTTGAGGCCAGGAGTTCAAGGACAGCCGGGCAACATAGCGAGACCCCTCTCTACAAAAAAATTAAAAAATAGAAAGACTATCTGTCTTGTTGTTCGGGATATCTGCAAAGGGAGCTGACCCTGGGCTGTTTGGTTTCCAGGGGCAACTCGAAGTATCATTACTACGGGATCCGCCTGAAGCCAGACTCCCCGCTGAACCGGCTGCAGGAGGACACGCAGTACATGGCCATGCGACAGCAGCCCGTGCACCAGAAGCCGAGGTGGGTGCCTGTGCAGCAGCGGGGGCAGGGCCCGGTTTCACAGAGAGCGCAGGGTGTGTTTCCCAACACACAGTGAGCTTGCGTGCACAGCCCAGCCTCCGGTGCCCTGGAGAGCTGCGGTCGCATGTGCCGAGCATGCAGGGGGGCCGGCAGGAGAGTGGGAGCTGGGAGGCGGCCTCCGCTGGCTAACAGAGTTTTCATCCTATCTTTAATTTTTTTAGTAGATTTTAATTTTTAGAGCAGTTCTAAGTTCACAGTGAAATTGAGTGCAAGGTACAGAGGTTCACACACCTTCCCTGTCCCCACGTCTGAATAGCACCCCACAGAGCCGGCATCGGTTACAATCTAGGACCCTCCATGGGCGAGTCATCACCACCCAGGTCCTTAGTGTACATCAGGGCCAGTCTTGGTGTCGCACATTCTGTGTGTTTGGACGAATGTACGGTGATGCGTCTCCACCGTTACAGCGTCACACAGAGCAGTCCCGCTGCCCTGAACGTCCCCTGGGCTCCGCCTGTCCCTCTCTCCCTCCCCCATCCCCTGGCGACCCTGATCTTTTGCGGTCTCCATGCTTTCACCTTTTCCAGATGGAGTGGTTGGAATCGTAGATCTTTACCTTTTAAAGTTGAGAGGGACAAAGGGAGCAAACACTGCAAATAACCCAAGCAGCCAGGAGAACCAAGCTGGTGTCCTTAAGTTGCTACTTCTTATGACGTTTGTATCCAATGGCTGGAGAGGCTGGCCGTTTTCTGGAATGTCCTCTTCCCACCCATCCAAACTTCCTCCTCTTTGCAAGCAGGGGTCAGCAACTTTTTCATGAAGAGCCAGAGAGCAAATATCTTAGCCTTTGTAGGCCACATGGCCCTGTGACATCTGTTCAACTCTGCTGTTATTGCCAAATCAGCCTCAGACAGTATGTGAACCGTGAGGTGTGGCTGTGTGCCAATACAATTTTATTTACAAAAACAAAGGGCAGAGTTGGCCCCCAGGCCATATTTGCCAAATGGTAGTTTAGGGCCCCACTCAAATGTCACCACCCTGGCAGCCTTCTAGTGTGTCCCCATGAGCCATGGAGCACCTCCTCTCTTTCCCTGGCTCCCTCTCTAGAGTGAATCTAGGCCGGGCACGGTGGCTCACACCTGTAATCCTAGCACTCTGGGAGGCTGAGGTGGGAGGATCACTCAAGGTCAGGAGTTCAAAACCAGCCTGAGCAAGAGCGAGACCCTGTCTCTACTAAAAATAGAAAGAAGTTAATTGGCCAACTAAAAATATATAGAAAACATTAGCCGGGCATGGTGGCACATGCCTGTAGTCCCAGCTACTCGGGAGGCTGAGGCAGGAGGATCGCTTGAGCCCAGGAGTTTGAGGTTGCTGTGAGCTAGGCTGACGCCACGGCACTCTAGCCTGGGCAACAGAGTGAGACTGTCTCAAAAAAAAATAAAAATAAAAAAAAAATTAAAAATAAAAAAAATAAAAAATAAAAAATAAAGTGAGTCTAGATGGTTCTGTCTGTACGACCTTGCAGACAGGGACCGAATTATGTTTGACCTTCATGCCTGGCGCCCAGCCTGCTGCACAGAACCAGTCACAGACCCGTGTGACTCAAAAGCCCTTTCCAGCTGCTCTAAGTGTCCCAGTGACTCTTAGGGCCATTTGTGTTAGCTGGAGGTCACAGAGTCCCCAGAACATTCTTTGGGGGCCAGCAGGTAAGGACGGAGCTGATGATCCATCCCGCACCTTGCCATCTGCAGACGCGGACCCTGGAGCTGGTTGCTGCTGTCAATTCAGTCCTGGCCCCTGGCAACCCCCCAGAGTGAATCTGTGCTCCAGGCAGTGTGCTATTTTCGGAGCAGCCACATGTTTCGTGGGGACAGGCTGATGCCATCTGCGTTTGGGAGGCCATGGCCTGTCCCTGTGTCTGTCTCATGCTCAGACCGATTACACCTCACTGGCACGCTCTCCCACCTCCCCGTGGGCCCCGCTTTTTGTGTCGGGAAATGTGCTCCCCGCAGGGGCCAGCTGTGGCCCTGCTCTGCCCACTGCACACCGTCTGGGCTCAGGGGAGCGAGTCATCTGGGGGGGCCTCCTGCTGTTAACACTTCTCTGTTTGCTGTCTGGACACAAGTCAGAGAATCCGACACTAGGCAGACTTTGAGATTGCACAGTAGCAAGATGTTTGTGACCCCATGCAAAGATTTCACTTGTCTTCTAAGACCGAAATATTAGAGGAAAAATATGTATATACAACCCGAGTGCCCATCAGCACACTGAGTCTACACATACAATAGAATATTAGCTCTAAAACGGAAGGAAACTCTGACACCAGCTCCAACACGGATGGACCTTGAGGACATGACACTAGGTGAGAGAAGCCAGACACAGAAGGACAAATCCTGTGTGACTCCGCTCACAGGAGGTCCCCAGAGGAGTCAGATCCACAGAGACAGGAAATAGGATGGTGGGTGCCAGGGGCTAGGGAGGGGACAGGGAGTGAGTGTTTCATGGGGACAGAGCTTCAGTTTGGGAAGACGAGAAAGTTCTGGAGGTGGAGGGTAGTGATGATTGCACAACAATGTGAATGTGTGTCGGGCGCGGTGGCTCATGCCTGTGATCCCAGCGCTCTGGGAGGTCGAGGCGGGAGGATCGCTTGAGGTCAGGAGTTCAAGACCAGCCTGAGCAAAAGTGAGATCCCTGTCTCTACTTAAAAAAAAAATAGAAAAATTAGCCAGGTGTGGTGATGGCACCTGTAGTCCCAGCTACTGGGGAGGCTGAGGCAGGAGGATCGCTTGAGCCCAGGAATTGGAGGCTGCAGTGAGCTGTGATGATGCCATGGCACTCTACCTGGGGCAATAGAGCAAGACTCTGTCTCAAAGAAACCCCAAAAACCAAAACAAAAAAATGCGAATGTGCCTAATGCCACCAAACTGTGCACCTAAAAATGGTTAAAATGGTAGCTTTTGTGTTACGTGTATTTGACCACAGCTTGTATACACACACACACACCCAAACTGCATCCTGTCCAGCCCCCTCACATTGCCACATGTCCCCTGCACAGGTACCGGCCGGCGCAGAAGACGGACAGCCTCGGGGACAGTGGCTCCCACAGCGGCCTGCACGGCACGCCCGAGCAGGCCATGGCGGCGCAGAGCCAGCACCACCAACAGTACATAGGTGAGCCCGGTGCCATGCGTGTCAGCGCCAGCCGCACTCTGGTGGCTGCTTTCGACAGTCTTCTCATCCAACCCCTTTTCAGGCAAATAGAAAGTTCTAGATAGACTTTCTTTCTGGTAGCCCTGAGATTTTAGAATAATCAGCCAAAATAATTAATATATAAAGTGACCACCAGAAAAAGGAGCATCCGTCGTCCCCAGCTGGTCAGGGCGGGCGGGCGTCTGAGCTCAGAGCCTGCCTCGGCGACAGCAGGGGCGGCTCGCTGGTGTCGGTGTTGTCTTTATTCAGACACTCGGCGGCCTCCGTGCACTCTTAATGTATTTTTTGAGCCTGGACAGAGCCCTGCTGGGCTGAGTCTCCTGGGGGAATTGAGATGGTGTCAGGCCCATCTCTAGGAGGTCGCCGCGGGGCGCCCTGGCTGGCCACCTCCCCAGATGCGCTGCCCTCGGCGGGCTCTGTGGGCGCCTGCTGTGGTGGTGTTGAGCGCTCGCTGTGGCCAGGGCCTGGGCGCAGGGCTGCTTCTAAGAGCCCCGCGTCTGATGCTCTGTGTTCCTCCGCAGACATCTCCCACGTCTTCCCAGAGTTCCCGGCACCCGACCTGGGCAGCGTCCTGCTGCAGGACAGCGTCACCCTGCACGACGTCAAGGCCCTGCAGCTCGCATACCGACGGCACTGCGAGGTGACTGCCCTCCCCAGGCCCAGGCAGGCGCCGCCACACATCCCTCGCCAGCACCGCCAAACCCTCAGGCACCACCAGGTGCCCTCCCCAGGGTCCTCCCCCTGAGCAGGACCACTCCGCCCACTGCCATTGCCCACCGCTCTCCCCTCCCGGCATCCCTCTCGGGACTTTAGAAGACCCAGCTGCCACCCGGATCTCGGCTCCTTGCTTGGCATGTTCTGGGGACACGGGAGACACACACGTTTGTCTAACTGGTCGTTTCTGTTCCCAGGCGACTCTCGATGTCGTGATGAACCTGCAGTTTCACTACATCGAGAAGCTGTGGCTCTCCTTCTGGAACTCCAAGGCCTCTGCCAGCGACGGCTCCGCCTCTCTGCCCGCCAGGTGACCGCCCTCCGCAGGCTTACCCCACAGGCTGTCCCCTGCCGATGCCGCATGTGACCACAAGCAAGGGCAGCAACTCTCCAAGAAGCAGGGCTCAGCGTCCCCCTCTGTCCCTGTCGTTGTTGGACTTGGCAGAGTCGCTCTGTGACGCATGTCCCATGTGCCCCTTTCCTGATCAGACAGTTTGAACCTGGGGGATTTTAGAGGTGACCACGATGCAATCCTAAGTAGAAGTGACCTCAGCTCTTTTGCTGCAGGGAGACGCCTCACGTTGGCCAGAGGCGGGGGAGGGGATGGCGTGGATCCCTGGGGGAGATGTAGCGGCGCCAACTCGCGCCAACTCGGAGGCCTGGGAGCAGCACGGAGCGGGGCAGGCAGGGCTCACGCCCGCCACCAGCCCACCCCCCTCCCGCTGTCGCGTCTGCCTCTCCGCTCTCCAGTCATTCCCGTGGCTGGGTGCACCACCCAGGCCCTACCCGGCTCACCATCCCCTCCCTCCACAGTGACGAGGAGCCCGAAGGCGTCGTCCTGCCCAAGGACAAGCTCATCTCTCTGTGCAAACACGACCCCATCCTCAAGTGGATGCGGAGCTGCGACCACATCCTGTACCAGGCCCTGGTGGAGATTCTCATCCCCGACGTGCTCAGGCCGGTCCCCAGTGAGTGAGCAGAGCCCGCCTCTTCCCCATTGCTCCCTGCGCGTCTCGGCCTCCCTGGACTGGACCGTCTCTGTCACAAGAATGCAAAAGCGAGAGCAGCAGTCAGCCATCCTTCGGATGCGTGTCCTCTGGCACCTTGCTCTCCCTTGTGTCTGACCCATGGGGAGGCTCGCAGTGGCTCTAGTGAGCAGGCCAGGCCAGGCTAGTGCTTTCTGGAAGGTTCCTTGGGGGCTTGAAAGCCGGCCTCTGGGAGTAGCCTGGTTGCAGCCCCACCGCTGTCGCCACAGGGAGGCCATGGCGCTGCCACTGCAGTGCTGAGCAGCATCCCCGCCTCCACCTACTCATGCCAGGAGCTCCCCTGGTCACGACAACCACAGATGTCCCCAGACACACCCAGTGCCCCCTGGAGTGGGATCACCCAGGACAGACCCACCATCCTAGACAGTGGGCAGTGACACACGGCGCTGGGCGTGCCTAGTTCCTCCTCAGAGCCTCCATCACTGATGTCCTTCTCAGTTGCCTGTGCCTGCTCCGCGGTTCTCTTTTCCTCCGTGTCGCTTGTCCCTCGGGGCGGTCACTTTCACAGCCTATGTGTCGTCCCTTACACTCGATGCTGATTTAGGGCAGGACCCCGCCTTCCTCACCGTTAAACCATGATCTGTGTCTCCCAGGTACCTTGACGCAGGCCATCCGGAATTTTGCCAAGAGCTTGGAAGGCTGGTTGACCAACGCCATGAGCGACTTCCCGCAGCAGGTCATCCAGACCAAGGTAACCTGGGGACAGGGCCGGAGAACACGGCTTCCTCTCTGGCAGGAAGGGGAACAACAGAAGGTGTCATTTGATGTCATATATTTGGGTTGATTCAGAGCAGACTGAGTGTTTCTGTGCTCATCATAGAAGGGGACTTTAATGTCTTTGCTGCGACCCTTGTTACCATGGCCTTGGCCGCAAAGCAGAATTTGAAATGTAGAGACCTGGCCTCCATGCGGAAGAGAGTGATTACCAATCCTCCGCCTGCGCGGTTCCTAAAGAGGCATCTGGCCTACCCGCCTGCCCTCCAGAACTGATCTCAGACTTTGCCGGTGATTCCCCAACTCCCGTGCGCCACCTAGGTGGTTGCTAAAACTTCAGATTCCCAGGCTGTGCCCCCAAAAGTCTGATTCAGGGGGGCCCAGGAACCTGTGTTCTCAGCTGCCACTCCAGAGAGCCAAAGGGATTCTAGCGGCAGGGTGTGACCTCCTGCCTAACTCGCTGGCGCTGTGGCATCTGTCAGAGAGACCGTGTGATGCGCTGGCGAGGTCACCAGCCCTCACTGCTTTTTACTCTTCAAGTCCTTAAGAATGGCAGCGGCGGGGGGTGGGGGGTCCTTCTTCCCTGCTGGAGCTGCTCCTCCCTGCCTTGTCCCTGAGCCCGCCTGGCCCTGCGGGGACAGATGGAACCGGGTCTCCCTGCGAGTGCCGCCTGCTCACATGGGGCCTGGCTCGCAGGTCGGTGTCGTCGGTGCCTTTGCCCAGACCCTGCGGAGGTACACGTCCCTCAACCACCTAGCACAGGCGGCCCGGGCGGTGCTTCAGAACACGTCCCAGATCAACCAGATGCTCAGTGACCTCAACCGCGTGGACTTCGCCAATGTGCAGGTGACTTTCTCAGCCTGCGGTTCTCCGGGGCCTGGGACCCCCAGCCGCAGAGCAGAGACGACGATTGTGTGATCTCGGCCCGAATTCCAGACCCCGACCCTCCCCTACCCCACCGGCCTGGGCTTCCCACCCTATAGAAAACCCAGTGAACCCACAAAAGTCGAGCCCCCCACCCCAATGCTCCGTTTTATCCCCTCGAGGTAGGGACGAAGGGTGCTTGGCTTCCGGCTGTCAAGGCCAAGGGCAGGGAGGCTCGAGCGTGGCATGACGTCCCACCTAGAGCGTGGTGGGGTCCAGGGCCCAGTGCCTGGGGTCCCTGTGCACCCTGGCTGCATCACGGGCCCCGTGGGGCTGACGCTGGCCCCGTCCTGAGCGCAGGAGCAGGCGTCGTGGGTGTGCCAGTGTGAGGAGAGCGTGGTGCAGCGGCTGGAGCAGGACTTCAAGCTGACCCTGCAGCAGCAGAGCTCCCTGGACCAGTGGGCCAGCTGGCTGGACAACGTGGTCACCCAGGTCCTGAAGCAGCACGCGGGCAGCCCCAGCTTCCCCAAGGCCGCCCGGCAGTTCCTGCTGAAATGGTCCTTTTACAGGTACGTCATCCCCCCGACCTCCGAGAGAAGGTTCGGGGAGGGGGCGTGGAAGGAGCTCCGGAAGTGGTCCCACCTGCCGCCCAGCCACTGAGCTTAAAGGAAAACGGGGCTCAGCAGGGGTCTGGCAGTGGCTGAACCCCCGGAAACAAGTGCTCAACTTGGGGCTTCACTCCTGGAGGGCGGCTCCCAGGGGCAAGCCCAGAAGCCCACCCGTGGCCTAAAGCTAAGTCGGAAGCTTCCGCAGACCGAAGTTCTACCTGCGTAGACCACGGCTTCAGGAGGAATGTCACCCAGAGAGGGGCCGTATATCCCGAGATTGCAGCCGTGGTTAACACCGAAGTATAAACAGCTCCGGTATTATTTTTTTGTTACTTTTTATTTGTAGACAGGGTCTTGCTCTGTCACCCAGGCTGGAGTGATGGCGCGATCACAGTTCACTGCAGCCTCCAACTCCGGGGCTCAAGCTTCCTCCGGCCTCTCGGGGTTACCCATAGTGCCTCTCTTTGCTTTTCTCGTCCCCTCGTTTCACAGTGGCCTTGTGTGGTCTCCGGGAGCGAGCGGGCAGCCCTGTCCCTACCGGTTGATCACACCGGACTCGGGGGCACCTGGCAGGTCTGGGGACCTGGGGTTCCCAAATGACCAAGGAGCCGCTGCGAAGCTCAGCCAAAGGCCCCAGGTTCTGTTCTCCCCCGAAAGGCCTCCCAGCCTCTGTCCACTTGTCCCCAGCTCCATGGTGATCCGGGACCTGACCCTGCGCAGCGCGGCCAGCTTCGGCTCCTTCCACCTCATCCGCCTGCTCTATGACGAGTATATGTTCTACCTGGTGGAGCACCGCGTGGCCGAGGCCACCGGAGAGACGCCGATCGCCGTCATGGGAGAGGTGAGGCCCCTCGCGCTGCGGGACCTTGGGGCCAGGCCAGCGGGGAGGGGGCAGCATCCCATGGCCCCGAGAGAAAGCCCGCGAGGGTCCCAACTGCTCCTGCGCCTCGCACGTGACCCGGGCAGGCTTCCTGCCTCACCGTGGAGGCCGCGGACACCACCCGAGGGTTTCTTTTCATTGTGGTAAAAACACACATAACATCATACGTACCATTTTAAAGTGCACGATTCAGTGGCATTTAGTGCATTCTAGAACATTCCATCACCCCAAAAGGAAGCCCAGCCCCAGCAGCAGTCACCCCCATCCCCTCCCCAGCCCCTAGCGACCACGAATCCACGTCCCGTCTCTGCGGATCTGCCTGTTCTGGACGTTTCATATAAACGGAGTCTCACACTGCATGTCCTTCTGTGTCTGGCGTCTCTCACTGAGCACGACATCCTCAAGGTCCCTCCACGCTGTGGTCTGGGTCAGAGCCTCGTCCATTCTCGTGGCTGGGTGATATTGCAGTACGTGGATGGACCACGCTGGGTTTATCTGTCATCCTTTGTTGGACGCTTGGGGTGTTTCCATCGTTGGGCTGCTGTGCCCAGCTGTTTTCAATTCTTTGGGGCCCACTCCTCAGAGGGGACGTGCTGGGCTGTGGGGGGCTGTGTTGAGGAGGAAGTGGGGCGATGCCTGAGGAATGGCTCCCCGCCCTCCTGCTGCTCAGAGGCCACAGTACCTGCCCAGAAGTTGTGGGTGGATATGTCCGTGCTCCACCCAGTGGGGTGGGCCCAGGCCCTGGGGAAGCCACGAGGTAGTTTTCATGCCACGTGCAGACTCGGGGAGCAGGGATAGCTCGGCCCCGGCCCCCACACCGGCACTAAAAGCCGAACCAGCCCCACCCATGGACCTTAGGTGCCCCATCCCCTCACTGGCCGGAGCAGCTCCTAGGGCGGCCTGGACAGGTGAGAGGGACCTGCCCAGACCCCTGGCAGCGTCTGAGCCCTTCCTCAGGGCAGAGCCTCAGTCACTTAACTGTCACTGAGGACGTTGCTTGGGGCACAGTTGGTAGCGTCCCCGGGACCCCCAAAGAGCAGCTGCCACCCTCTGCGGACAGCCCTGACTCTGGGCTTCTCTTTCAGTTCAACGATCTCGCCTCCCTATCGCTGACGCTGCTCGATAAAGGTGGGTGTTGTGCCGCCAGCCTTGGCCTGGCCTCCCCATCCGGTGATAAACAGGCGGAAGCTGGGAGGGGCCTCGGGGGGAGGGCCCTGGGGGCTGGCAGGGGACGCCTGGGCAGCAGCCACATCCCAGGGATGCCCCCAAGCGCAGCCGCACCATGCAGACAGCTCCACACCAGGCCGTGCCCAGGACGGGGCGGCCCAAGTGGGACAGGCAGCCAGGGAGGCCCCAGCCCTGCGGGGAGCGTGGCCCAGGCCAGTCGGCTTGGTCGGGGGACGTCATGGTCAGAGGCTACCTTGGCATTGCCAACCCAGGGGCACCTGTGGGCGGCTGGGCAGGCCAGGGAGAACAGGTGAACCCAGAGCAGAGGCTGCCACGTGTCTGCAAGGCCCTGGCCCGTTCCTGCCTGTGCAGTTCTGAACATTCGGTTTCCTCTCTCCTTCCCTCCCACGGCCCCTCCTCCTGACCTGCAGATGACATCAGCGATGAGCAGCGTGGCGGCGAGGCCGCCCCAGGCGAGCCCCTGGTGAAGCGGGAGCGCAGCGACCCGAACCACTCCCTGCAGGGCATCTAGCACCGGCGGGCGCCTTCCGGGAGGTTCCAGAAGATGTGCCCGGCCACTCTGGGAACTGGGACTTCACCGGCCCTACCGCTCTTGTGCCTCTCAGATGATGTTATGTTTACTCTGACTCAAGGGGGTGCCCGGGGTCGGCGCCCCTGAAGGACGAGTTATCGTTCAAGAAGAAAAACGGAGTTAACGCTGCAGTGGCTCACGTTGGGCTCCCGCCACCCACGGCTGTACTGTGGGCTCCTGAGTGCCTGGGCAGCCCGCCAGGGGCCACCCCCGACCCTCAGTTCCTTATTCGGGAGAAACCCTCCTCTGCTGGAACTGTGAACTTTGCCCAGAGTCCCCAAAGGGCCGTGCTAAGAGCGTCGGTACCGCCATTCAGCTGGTACCGATTTTCAACATGATTTAAAAAAAGAAAACTCCGGCAGAGCCCAGGAAGGAAGGGACAGCCTGTCCCCGCCTTGTCCTGCCGCTACTGGGCAGGTACAGAGCTCGCCGGCGTCCCTGGGGTCCCCTCGGGAATGGAAAGCACAGTGCCCTCGCTCTGGACCTCAATCAGAGAAGGGCCCCATCTCAGCAGCTGCACCTCGTGGCCTTCCGCGGACAGACCGTCCTCCGCTCCCTACCCTCCCGGCCCGCGGCAGCCGGACCTCTAGACGCCAAAGGACTCGCCAGAAGCAGTTGGCAATCACGGTGTCCCCGGACGCATCCGCAGCCTAAAAAAGAACAAGCCATGGAAACAGGCCCACTCGTGCCAAGACACAGCAGTGTCTCTTAGAAACTCCAAACCAGAAGCTCCATCAGCAGCAGGAAGGAAATGGGGTTCGGTCCAAGGTCACAGCCAACATCAAGCCAGGCCACTGTCGCTGGCACGGGCTGCTCCAGGAGGTCAGCACCAACGTCCTCGCCTTCGGGGGCAGGCCCTCACGGCCGCAAACAGCAGTGCCTGCCACCGCTCCACGGAGTCTTCCAGAACACCTCCCTCAGCACTAGCCGTCCCGGAGCGCTCCGACCCCCCTGCGAGTCCCACCTTGACCTCTTCAAAGTCAAAACTGTCTGGGGACAAACACCCGGAACTTTAGACACTCCGAATTCGCCTCTTCCTTGGAAGCACGTGGCCGTCGCGCCTGGGTCGCTGCGTGCAAGCGAGCGCCTGCCCTACGCCAGCTGCAGACACGGGCGCCAGCCCCAGGGCCTGAAGCACCGTCCAACGCAATGCAATAGTTTCTCTGTTTGGAAAGATGTTCACGCCCATAGTTTTGTGCTCTAATTATTATTAGAACGTTTTCTTATGAATGTGTACATTGCCATATATTCAGTTCCAAACATTCTGTTCTCATTCACACCGAAGGTACTAACGTCAACTCACGTGGCCTTTAAAAACCTTCCTTCCTGGCCAGCAGGAGCACGGCGCATGGCTCTCCAGCGCCAGGGACAGAGATGTGTGCTCATTTTAGAAGCAAAAAGTCCGAATAATCACAATGCTTATCTGGTCTTTATAGTGCAACACTTAGATGAAATCAGACAGAAAGAACGTCTTTAAAACACGCGTCTCCTCTCCTGGAAGGCAGGTAAGCTCACGGTTAACGGATTGTAACCACCTGGCTTTTCTTCCGTTTGTGGTAACCAGTGCAAACCGGGTTTCTGCCTTACGCTCCGTCACTCGCGTCTTTCGGAGAAATAGAAATGACAGCGAAGTCGTTGTCATTTTCTCATAGCAATAAACACACTGAGCCTGCCCGTCTTCGGGGTCACTGTCCACAGCTGAGCCCCTGCCGCCCACCCCCACCCCCCCCCCAGCTTGGCAATGCCCCTGGAGGACGCACCCTCCCTCCCGCCTGTCCCTTCCGCCCTGGGACCCCGGTGCAGCCAGGCTTGGCCACACGGACCAGCCCCGTTCACACGTGGCAGAAGAGATACACGCGCCCGTGGCTGGTGCAGCCCACAGTTGGTTCTCAGGGACTGGCACAGTGGTGGCGCCAAACTTCAGGATCACTTGAAACTCGGTGCATGAGCTTGTTGAAGAGTGGCTGGTTCCTGGACCCCGTCCACAGAGCGCCTGGCTTGGGGAGATTAGGGTGGGGGCCAGGATTG
Source organism: Lepilemur ruficaudatus (assembly GCA_963574885.1). Lineage (NCBI taxonomy): Eukaryota > Metazoa > Chordata > Mammalia > Primates > Lepilemuridae > Lepilemur > Lepilemur ruficaudatus. The sequence continues at coordinate 90,071 of CAUYRT010025443.1, read as the reverse complement.
TACTGTTGCCACTGTCCCCTCTCGGAGGACTGTGGCGCTGGGGTTATAGGACTTTGAGGAAACCCTGCAGAGGGGAGGGCTGGGCTCAGGAACCAGGGAGGCCCCGGGCTGTAGGATGTCCCAGAGACGTTGACAGTTCACAGTCAGCTGCCCCTGAAATCTGCTTCTTGGGTGCCACGCCGGTCCCCTTTATCCCAGGAAGAGGGTCTGGCTTCCCAGGTGACACTAGTCCTCACTCCTGGGCCTGGGCTTGGTTTAATGCTCTGCTGTCACCATCTTGAAATTCTTAATTTTTGAACAAAGGGCCCACGTTTCCATTTTGCTCTGGGGTCCCCCCGAGTGGGGCCGATCCTGGGGAGCTCCCAGGACTCAACCCGTGTCCCGATTCTGCGCCGACTCCTGCTGGGCTCTGAGCATCGGGCGGGAATCCATTCAGCCCGGCCTGCGGTGGGCCACGGTCTCAGACCTCCCTCACCCTGGGCTCCCTCCAGCTACCGCCCCTGAGCCCAATTAAGCGAGTGGCAGCCCCCTCCGAGAGCCAGGCCCCATGTGGCCTGCAGAGTCCCGGGGCAGGAGACCCAGCTGCGCCCTGGGGGCCTGTGAGGCTGGAGAGGGAGTGGAGGCTCCTGAGCACAGGTGATGGTGCCCTTGTGATGGCTGCCCAAGGACAGGGGAGCCAGGCTGGCAAGTGACTCGCGGGGCCCACTGGGTGGGGCCCCAGGGTGCAGGTGCCTCACAAGCAAGAGGAAACTTGGTCCTTCCACATGCTTGCAGGAGGCACTGACTATAGTCACAGCAGACTCCATGCTAGACACTTCTCCTGTCCCATCTCCCTTTTTAAATAATCTTTTAAGGTAGGTGTTACTCTCATTGTACACATGGGAAAATGGAGGCTGCTGGCTGGAATGCAGATGTGATGGCTGGAGCACCAGCAGCCATCTTGGACCTTGAGGTGGAAGTCTTATGACAAGAATGGCAAAGCAATGAGGCAGAAGGAGTCTGGGTCTCTGGTGATGTTGGAGCTGCCCAACAGCCTCCAGATAGACCTCAGAAGGGAGGGCCCAGGGGTCCCACAGGTGTCCCTGACTTCACAAACTGGTGGCAGTTTCCCACATGCCCCCCCCCAATGGCAGATGTGCTAAGAAGGGAGGGATGTTCTCTGGCTGAGAGTGCTCCTGCCTCCCAATTTTCACCCCGCCACTCTGGCTGCTGTCCCTCTGTCCCTGGGATCTGCCCTCTTCTCCACACCCTTAGTGACCATGGCCATTCCCATGATGGAAGCTCCACTCCACATGCTGCCGACTTGCTCCGTCTCTGCTCAGGGCCTCATGGGCGCCTGGTCCTCGACAGAGCAAGGTAGGAGCTGGCATCTGGCTGTTCAGATCTCCTGCGTGTCTCCATCACAGCGTGGGCCCGCCATCCGTCCACCGCCCTGCCCTTCCCTGCGGCCCTTCTCCCTCCTCAAAGCGCCCATGATGCAGTCACTTCTCTCCATCCCCTTCCTCTTCGCCACTCCCCAACTCCTCCTGGGCCTGGATAGGCAGCACCACGGAGCGGCGGGGCCTAGACTGCACAAGTTTGAGTGACAGCTCCGCACTCCCTAACTGTGTCCTCAAGTAAATTACTCTCATCAGTTTTCCCATCTTGGAAAAAAAGATAATAAAAACACCCATCTCACAGTGTTGTCGTGAGAAATAAATTAATATAAAGAAAGCACTGGGGTGAGCCTTCGATAATTGTTTCTCCCTCTGCCCACTGTGGACAGGTGGGGCCAGATCATTCTCTGGGCTGCCCCGGGGCCCTGCAAGGTGCTGAGCAGCATCCCTGGCCTCCACCCACTCCATGCCAGGAGCGCCCCCAATCCTAACTACCAAAAATGTTCCCAGACACTGCCAGTGTCCCCTGGGAGCTGGGAAGCATCTTCCTCTTTAGCACTCAACTTTTTTTTTTAATTGGCACTTCTTCCAGGAAGGCTTCCTGAATGCTCTCTGGCTAGATTAGGGTCACTTACACCCCATGTGCTCCCTGTCACACTTTATGGTAACTGTTTGCAAATCTGTCTGTCCCATGAGCTCTGCGGTGAGCAGCTTTCATCTGCCTCTGCCTTGTTCAATACAGACGTTGAGCGAGTGAGTGAGGAAAGGTTTGAGACATCCAAGAAGAGGCATCCAGTGTAATCCCAACTCAGTGGCTTCACGGTGACCCTGGGAAGGCAGGGAAAGCGACCCCGGCATGGAGGAGAGAAAGTATCTGGGGGGCTGCTGAGGAATGGCCGCCCTAAAACTGGAATTCCTGCAGGAAGTCACCGCTGGAGGGTTTCGGTGTACTCGAAAGCTCTGGAAAGATCTATTCTGCTAGGGCGGGTTTGCATAGCAAGAATCTGGAAGCAGGGAGGCCAATTAGGTGCTTCTTAAAATCGTACAAGTGCGGGGACGTGGGGGTGGAGGGGGACATGCGGGAGCCGGGTGCCCCACGGTGGCCGAGGGGCTTAGAAAAGCAAGTTGGTGGTTTGTGACCAGTTTTTTCTTTTTTAATGAACCAGGATAGAAATCAAAAACACCAGGAGTGTCCACGTAATAAAGATAAACAGGGCTGTGTAAAATTTTTATTTCGGGACGTGTGCGTGTACGTCGTATCGGGCTGCGTCACAACGTGCATTGGATGTGTGTGTCGAAAGCCACAGTGCTTGTTAGTCGTTCTCAACCTATTTTGAGGTCACAGGCCCCTCCTAGAATCCTCTGTCATGGACGTCTGTGGGCTTTTGCTATCCAGCATCCATCCCACCTCTTTCTGGAATAACACCCTGCTTCTCTTTTGAGGACTGCCTGGTTTTAAATGCCATCTCCACGTGGGCGGCTCTCACACACGGAGGGACGCTGTCCCAGGAGAGGGGAGGAGGCCAGCGCCGTCCGCAGAGCGGGAGGTAGAGTGAGGCAGGAGGGGAGCGGGTGGGGGATGGGGGCGTCCTGGGTCCGGGGGCGGAGCTGGGATTGCCCTGAATGCCTCTACTTCGGAGTCTCAAATGACAACTCAAACTGGTGGCCGGGCACATAGAGGCACCTGCTCAGTAAATACGTGATGGGGGAATGCATTGCTTGGGGCAGGGGTGGGGTGTTAATAACACGCCCTGCCGTGCTGGTCCCGTGTGACACTTTCTCCTTGGAAGCTGAACTGCAAGCCGAATTGTAAAACCGGAAGGCATCAAAGTTCAGGCATTCTCAAGGACGTGCCCCGCTGGTTTTGCTCGGGGGGTTCCCACGCCCAAGACCCTCTGGGGCTGCCAGTTTCTTCTCCTTTCCCTTAGATCTCATGGGCGTCCTGGTAACTTTCCAGTAAATTCCCCCTCGGCTCACAGGTGTCAGAGATGTTGTCTGGGGATTGCAACGAGTCTCCAAACTGATACACCCCCAGTACCCATGAATTTTGCAGGCATGCTCAGAAGGGATTCTCAGACCCCCTGAACTGAGAGCCCCTGGCAAATGCAGCGTCAGCCTGGAGTGTCACGCAACTGAGACTTCCGGCCTCTGCCGGCACGACCTGGACCACGCCAGATCCTCGACAGATGCCGAGCTTTGAAATCCTAGTAAGCGTAGCTACTTAGAAGGAAAGGAACTTCTCCCCACCCCCTGCACCCCGCCCCTGCCCCCTCCAAGTTTTGAAGTCATCCCAGTCCTCTGCTGCCCCGCAGTGGTCACTGTGTGACACAGCCTCTTCCTTTTCACCAGGGACACTGCAAGCCTGGGTTTTGCCTAGACGCATGCAGGATGGGAAGAAGAGAATGAGCTAGCTTCCTTCCTTCCTCTCTCCCCCTGCCCCTTCTCTTCCTTGGAGGTTCTCGGTTTGTTTACATAGACTCAAAGAATCTCCCCATGAGATGTTCAGTAATTACACAGGGGAAAATAGTCCCCTGGCGGACACCATCTAAACCAAGCGATCTAAGTTATGTCATCAATAATGACACAAATCATCACCATGTGCCTTAGGACTGAGAAGGACACACATGACTTCTGTGTAATTCCTGTCCCAAATGCATGACTTATCCGGGCACGGTGGCTCACACCTGTAATCCTAGCACTCTGGGAGGCTGAGACAGGAGGATCGCTTGAGGTCAGGAGTTTGAGACCAGCCTGAGCAAGAGCGAGACCCCCCCAACTTCCTGGGGAGGCACACTTATATGCCTTGGGTCAGGGATCCCCACCATCACGGGTGAAAGGCCACTCTTAGTCACATGGGACAGCTTGCTGTTGGGAACTTGACCCCGTGGACTAAGGGAGGACAGCAAAGGGTGATGAGCAAAGACGGCAACCCATGATGTCCCCACTTGACTCTGAGCCACACTCGACCTCAGTGTGGGCTCGGCACAGGGCACATGCTGCACACACGGGCTCCCTGCCTGCAATGGGAAGATGATAACTGAATTAGAGCCTTGAGGATCCTTTTACCTGGAGCCCAACTGCAGAAGCCACTGTTCTCCTTGGCTGCAGAGGAGGGAGGATCATGGTCCTCAGAGCTCAGCCTGGGCTTAGGGGGTCCTCTGAGACCTGAACCCTGGGGAGCTAAGGAGGACGCTGGTAGCAGGGGCGGCAATCAGCAGGTTAGAGCAAGTCATGGAGAATCCCTCCCATTTCCTGTTTCCAACCCTTGCAATCAGGAAAAAGCCCAAACTCCCCGCTATGGTCCTTCCCTGACCTCCTTTCCTCCACCTCTCCCTTTGGTCACTTTGCTCTAGCCACACGGAGCTCGTCACTGTCCCTCCGGCACACCAAGCTGGTTCCTGCCTCCGGACCTTTGCACTTGCTGTTGTGGCTAGAATGCTTCTCCTGCAGATCTACTAAAATGTCACCTCCTCAGAGGGGACTTCCTGACAAACCAATCTAAAATAGCCCCTCTTTCTGTCCCCGTGTCACAATACACTGTTTTCTTTGTAGTGCTTGTATCTCATTAGTCTCCCCATAAAAGGACACAAAGTTCCATGAAGGCGGGGTCTGTCTTGTTCATCCTGGGAACCCGACATGTAGAATGGTGCCTGCTGCATGGTAGGTGTAGTGGCTATACACTGCTGCATAACAAACAGCCCCGAAACGTAGCAGCAGCTTCTATCAGCAACTATCGTTTATATTTCATGGTTTCTGTGGATGAGGAATGGGAAGAGCTAGGTTGGGTGGTTCTTTCTCAGGGCTCAGGGTCTCTCATCCAGCTATAGTCAGTGGCTGCAGCAGGAAGTTGGGGGTTGGCTGGGCATCTCTTGCTCGGGGCCATGCTGTCAGCTTCCTCACAGCATGACAGCCTCAGAGCAGCTGGACTGCTCACCTGATGGCCCAAAGCTTTCAGGGCAATTGTTCAGCAAAGCAGGGGGAAGTTGCATTGGTGCTTTATAGCTGCACCATAACCCAGCCTTGTAAGTTACACAGTGTCATTTGCACCGTACTCTGTTGAACAAGCCCAAGGCTGCATTCAAGGGAAGGAAACAGAGCCCTCCCCTCTTGACGGGAAGAGGGTCAAAGAATTTGGGCCCAAACTTCAAAATGACCACAGTAGATAATCTACAAATATTTGTTCAAATGGTTGTTGACTAAGTTAATTTGTTAGAGGACACCAAATAGAGAAAGCAAAGGCCTGAGGGGTTGGCAGACGTCAACACTAAGAATTGTGAAACCAGTGGAAATTCAGTTGGCTCATTAGGCTGGTAGGTTTTGAATCTTTTGGTGTCCCTTGAAAAGCCACAACCGGATTATATTTAGCAAGTGATGACATGTTGCTGGGAGTTTCCCAAAGGCTGCGATGAAGGTGGCGTATGACATGGCTTTAGGCGACATGTAGACGGGGCATTAAATGACGCTGATCACGCAGATTATACTCAGCCCATGTTCAATTCTCTTTCACTCCCTCCCATCGTGTTAAGTACAAAGTTTCCGTTGGGCGATCATATGCCTAGAATAACCCTCTAGCACTTTGCTAATCTCCCTTTACATCAAAGAAAAGGCAAGCTTGGGCTTAGCACCTTGGCAGGCAACAGTAACTGCTAAGAATTTTAAAACATTGTTCTGTTTTCATGTATACTTTGACAGTGATCTCTTCACAGCTTAGTGGTTTCCTATGTAAAGGGGTGATACAAAATATCTATTTAATGTAAACTGAAACCAAAAGAAAAGCATTAAGTTCATTAAAAGTCAGAGGGTTCCGAGAGAGACAGCAAAGGCTGAGACGACCCACCCACGAGAAGTTTGAATAGAATGAAACCAACAAGCAGGAATGAAAAGGCCGGAGCTCTACACACCGCAGGTGACCAGGTGCACTGACATTCTAGCTATTCCTGGAGAATTTCTAACTCAAGGTCTGTGACTTGTGCCTGTAGCCTGCTGGCAAAATACCGAGTATTGAGGATATATTTAATGGTATTCAATATGTCCCATCCCCCAATAAACTACATATACATACATTCACACTAACATACGCATTCTCCTCCAGAGGAGAGTTGTTAAACATTTACCATACCCCTCTAGTTGCACAGATAAGTATAGGATAACCATGTAAATACATGTGTCCTAGATTAGGGGTTGGCAAACTTTTTCTGGAGAGACACAAATAGCAAATACTTTTTTTGGCCACACAGTCCCTGTTAAATGGACTCAGTTCTGCTGTTACAGCTCCAAAGCGGCCATAGACAACATATGAGTAAGTGCGACTGTTTTCAAATAAAACTTTATATATGGACACTGAAATTTAAATTTCATACAACTTTGATGTCAGGAGACACTATTCTTCTTTTGAGGTTTTTTTCCCCAGCCAGTTAAATAAAGAAAAAATAAAACAAAACACACTCACAGCTCATAAGCCAGATTTGGGCCACAGGTTATAGGACTTGCTCCACCCCCTTCTAGAAGGGGCAGAGCTGGGACTCAAACCTACCTAAGGCCTGGAATACAAAGTCCCAAGCAGGGGGATCAACAAGTGCAAAGACCCTGAGGCTGGAGGGAGTTTGCTGGGCTCCAGGGACAGAAAGGCCCGTGTGCCTCGATGCAATGATCGAGGGTGAACAAGGCCGGATGTAAGCGCCAAGTACAGTGGGCTTCGTACGCCTGAATAAGAGATTTAGAATTTATTCCAAGTTCAGCTTCCCTTTGGGAGCATTGAGGATGGATGTGCCCTAGATATTTGGATGTTTAGTTTATAGTTTAAAAAGATTCCTCATCCTGCTGCCGTGTACAGTATGGAGCCTGGAGCTCGATAAGAATGAAATGAAGGATGGCAGACAGGAGGCTGTCCAGTCGTCCAGGAGAGCGATGAGGGTAATGTGGCCTAGGATGGCGACAGCCAGGCTGATAAGAGCAGGTGGATACGGACTATATTTTGGAAGTGAGGCCAAGCCCGCATGCTTTGCTGAGGGATTCGTAGCAGGGGAGTAGAGAATGACTCCAGGAGGCCCAATATCCTCCCACAAGCCTTGTGAGGTCGATGGTCCCATTGTACAGACGGAGAACCTTGAAGCCCAGGAGGTCCTCTAGCCTCCCATAAAGCCTTGAGGTTGATGGTCCCATTTTACAGATGCCTAGCGCGATGATAGGGGCATCCGGGTCTGGTGGTGCCGGGGTTTCCACTGTCGTGGCTCAGAGGGGTCAAGTCCCTTGCGCCGGCCCCCTCCCCCCCCCGCCAGCACCTGCGTCCGAGGCTGCGCCCCCTCCCCACACCGGGCCGCCCCACCCCCACCCCCACCCATGCCAGTGTTCTTCAACCTCCTAGTTTGCTTCCCCGCCCCCCACGCCACCTCCACGCGGGGCCTCAGAAAAGCATTTGCCGACGGCGCTGGCTCCTGGAGCAGGGAAACTGAGGCATGAGGTAACAGGCTTCCCGCCTGCGCGTGTGGAAAGCCCCCGCGGCCCCAGGGATCGACCTGGAGGAAGGCCTCGGCTCGATGGCTCACTCTGCCACCGCTGGGGACCCCCGGAAAACAAACGGGAAATCAGGGGCGTCAAGACCAGGCTCCCGACGAACCGCCCCACAGAACCCTAACGCCCGCTGCCGTGTCAGCTACGCGCGCGCTGCCACTGCGCACGCGCCCTGCCCTACCCAGCCCACGCCCCCTCTGTCGGCGGGAGAGGCGGAGGGCGGTTAGTGCGCAGGCGCGTGCTCTGAGCGCGGCCAGGCGGGGAACGCCATAGGAACCGACTCCGCGCGGTGCTCAGCGAGCATGCGCGACGCTGTCCGCCTCGCACGGCGTCGGCTTGTTAAGTGCGCACGCGCGGGAGTTTCTGGCAGAAAGCAGGCGAGCCCGGGCCGGCGCGGGGCCTTGTGGGAGGGCTCAAGGAAGTAAAATGGCGGACCTGGCGAACGAAGGTAGGGGAGGCGCCGTCGGGGGCCGGCTGGCGGCCGGGGAACTGGCGGCGGGGGGTCCAGGAGCCACAGGCCCGAGGGGGGAGCGCCGCGGAGTGCGGGGGTCCCGTCCGCTCCGGGATAGCGGCCCAGCGGGCCCCGCAGCCGCCCCCCATTGCGTCCCCTCAGGCCAGGCTCACCGGCCCGACCCATCATTCTCGGCAGCCCCGGCCCCTGCCACGGTCCGTTCAGGGGAGCTGGGAGGCGGCTGGGGTCGCAGCCTCGAGGCCCCTCCGCTTCGCAGGTCAGACCCAGGGCTGAAGGGAACGGGAGACGCGGCCTCAGAGCCCGGGCCTCGGATGTAAATAGACCTTGGGGCCTGTTGGTGGGCCCGCGCGCGCCACGCTCCCTCCCCGCCCCCTCGACCTCTGGGATCGGCATCTCCCCCTTTCCGGCCCGGCTGCCCATCCTCTAATCCCGTGAGGCCCTCGTCCTCCGCCGGCCGGCCCCACGCCGAGGACAGAGGAAGCCCAGGCGGTTTTCACCCGTTCTCTGCCCCGAACTCGGCCCCCAGTCTCCCCAGATCTTTAGGGGCGCCTCGTCTCCCCGGATTCAGGCCCAGCCACAGCGTCTGGGCCGCCGAAAGCTCTAGCTGCTTTTTGGCCCCCGTTTTTTTTTTTTTTTGGCTGCCCTTCCAGAGAGAGACCAGATGATTTCCTTCTCTGTGGAGCGCTGACATCCCACTTGAGCGTTGTTTGACAAGGTTACACTTCCAAATCCCCCAGAGAAAGCACTCCGTAAGGCTGTCGTCTGGTTACAACGACAGTCGTATTGCTATCGCTGGAGCTTCAGGACTTCTGAGGGCTATTTTTAACTCCCTCCTTTTCTCGGTGCACAACTCTAAGCAGGCTCTCTACCTGTCTGGCCCTAGCTCCCCCATACCATGCTGCCTGTCGTTGGAGGGTGTCTTGAGGTTTCCCTGCCGAATTGCACTAATTAATGAATGAGGATAGTAAGTGCTCAGCCTTGGGGAGCATTTAGGATGACCCCAGGAACCTTTCAACGTCTTGACATACTGTTATCTCTAGTAATACTCCTCACAAAAGCTCTATGAGGCATAGATACTGTTAGCCCCATTCTCTTGGTGAGGAAAGTGAGTTAGAGTGGGTAAGTTACTTACCCAAGGCAGGACACACAGCTTGTAAAGAATAGAGATGGGAACCGAGGTGATCTGGCTTGAGAGCCCCCCATTCTTGGCTGTTTTAAGCTGCACCTCTTTTATAAGGTTAAGGAGCCCATGCCAGGTTGAAGCATTCCAGTTAAAGGCAGGAAAGGGACTGTATAAATGGGAATCAACATGACATGCTTGACACATTTACATCTTGAGCCCAACTCAAGACGCATATGTGCAGCATCATATTTAACGTCTCCGTGTGGATGCCTCAGGCACATGTAACAACAGCACATCCAAAACACAATTCTCATCCTCCCCCACCGCCAAAACCTGCACATCTCAGTCTTTCTGGCAAGTCCATTCTTTGAATTGCGCAGGCCCAAAACCTTGAAGTCACCCCCGGCTCCCTTCTCTCTCATACTCCACAGTAAATTCTGCCAGCTCTGCCCTAATGGCGTTTCCAGAGGGTGACCGCTTCTCACCACCACTTGGGCCTCCCCTTTCCACCCCCCTTACCCATCTGAAAACTTCCCAACCCAGAAGCCAGAGTGGACCCTCGAATCCCCCCTGTCCTGTCTCCCTGCTGTCTCCCTCACTTGCTCTGCTCTCACCCCCCCCCCCCGGCACTCTCAGTTTTCCTTGAATGGTCCACACACTTCCTCCTTTTAGCCTTTTTTCCTGCTGGTTCTTCTGACTAAAACCATTTTCCCCCAGATAATAGCTCGCTCCTTCTTACTTATTATATGTTATTTTATTATTGGGAACTTCTGGCCACCATCTTAAGTCATACCCATGTTCCTTATTCCCTTTGCCCCACTTGTCACTATCCAAGCACGCCAGATTTCATTTGTTTGTTTGACTGCCCCTCCACTAGAATATAAGCTCCATAAGGGCAGGGGTTTTTATCTGTCACGGTCACTCATGGGTCCTCTGTATCTAGAAGAGTGCCTGGCACAGAGTAGAAATCCAGGAAACACTGGCTGAATGAATGAATTCGTCAGTAAGGACCCTGTTGTGAGGGACACATTGAGCACACGGGAAATTATGCATTGCTGTTTTCCAGGGGACACTGTTTCTAGCAGATGCTGGGCACGTGAGCTGTCCATTGTGAACAGCGTAGTTGATCCAAAAAGTGCCGGAGAAATGGAGTGTTTTGTACTTCACATTCTTCCCTCATAAGTGCCACCCTCACCTAGCGTTTTGCCTTTGACAAGCTTAGTGGCTCTTTGTGCCTCAGATCTCCCTGCCATCCTCTGATCAGTGGCTGTGTGTTTCTCGAAGACTCCGTTTCTGGTTTGGTGTTCAGTCTGCTAGGGTGTTTAGTTCACTGTGTAAAGGGGGACTTCCTTGCCTGTGCATTTTGAAGCTTTAGGGACTGCCGCGTAGACATGGTTTTTCTCTTGCTGTATAAACTCCAGTCAGATGCCCTCTTGGCTTCTGCCTTTCCAGGCTGGGATCCTAAGTTGCTCCATCCTCACAGCCCCTCCTCCATTCGCTGTCTGTCTGTCCTCTCTGGGCCAGTCCCACTTCTGTGTCAGTCTGAGCAGTGGCCGTCCTGATACCACGTGGCTGGGCATCAGTATCACCTGGGGAGCTGAAAACCACAGATGCTCGGTGCCCACACCTTGCAGATTCTGTGAGGTGTTGCTGGGGTCCTGGGCGTCTGAACACTTAGCAGCACAGACAACTCTGCCATGCAGCCAGAGCTGAGGCCCGCTGGTCTGAGTAGTGTAGGTTAGGTTGCCGTGCTCATGCACAAGGACACGTTTTCAGTTGTGTATCCAGTACAACATCCTGTTGCCAGGGCCCTCGTTGCCATGGTGATCCATTCATGGATGGTGACAGCAGCTCCCACGGCCCTTGCTTGGTAGTCCTGTAGTCCGTGTCATGTCTGTTAAAGTCCAGTTGGACATCTCTCCTGGGAGAGTGTGTGTGCATGTCTCACACCGTCCAGGGGTAGTCTCCCCTGCTCGGCATTTCGCTGTTGATGCCTCCAAACTCGTTAATCGTCCTGTCTCTGGAGTTGTTCTGCTTTGTAGACTGACTTCATGATTTGAAGGCAGAGTTTGTCCCTGGGAAAGGCAAAGAAGAAAGGGGAGAAGGTGCACAAAGAATATTTGGACTATAGGACATTTTGGAGTCTAGATCCCAGCGTTAGAAGATATCATACAAATTCCTTTCTGGCCTGTGGACATACATGGTGGAAACACGGGAAACGGTATGAAGCAGGGTTCTCAGCTTTGGCACAGTTGACATTGTGAGCTGGATAATTCTCTGTCCTATGCACTGTAGGATGTTTGGCAACGAGAGTCTAAATAGTGCAGGTGGCCCTGCCCCACTCAGAGATGGCCTCGGACTGAGCCCGTGATGGGAGACCAGCAGGCTCTGGGCTTTCCATCCTCCTGAGTTCGGTCCTGCCTATCCCTGAGGTTTCCCTGCCAGCCCAGGGTTTCTCGACCTCAGCACTGTAGACCTTGAGAAACAGATAATTCTCTGCGATGGGGGACCGCCCGCATCGTAGGAATTCGATCAGTCTCCCTAGCCTGTACCCCCACCCTCCAGTCATTGCCAATGTCCCCTGGAGGCAAAATTGCCTCCAGTTGAGAACCACTAATCTAAGAGCCTGACCAAGTGTGAGTAGAGAGATTTTCAAGGGTGGTTTGGCTTTTCTCAGTTTGTACCTTACTTGTTGACTTAAAACCTAACCCCTGAGACGATGAGATGCAACTGAATTTTTATTGATTAGCTGGAACTCAGTTGGACTCCTCATTTCACACGATTCTCGCCACCCCTTTTCCCTGCCCTAAACTTTAGGATAAGAGAGAAATAGCTGTTTGAACATTTTCATGAATTTATGATAAGAATTAACCCTGGGATTTGTCCCGAGATCAGAATGTGTCTTTCGCCTTGCCTGTGCCTGCTGTGTCTGTGGCAGACAGAGCCTGGGGGTAGCTGAGGGGTGACGTGATGACTCAGAGGCTGCAGAGTCTCTGTACACTTTGAAGAAAGTTTAAGTTTTGCCCAGGATGCTGTGTAGACACAGAAGGGCTTATAGTTCTGCAAAGCATTTCAGCTGAGTCGTCAGCCTGCCTCAGTTGGCTGGGAAATGGAATCTTCCCAGCAGTCGTGTTGCCCTTGTGCATTTGCTGGTGTTAGGGTCTGTTGGGATCTGGTGTGTGCCGCTACTCTGAGGTCGTTGGAGTGAGTGGAGGCCGCTGGAATTGGGGGAGGTTAGCGTAGGTGAGCTGGGACTGGCATTTGGGGGAGGCACAGTGTTGGGGGGTGGGGAAGGGGCATTTTAGGCACGGGTTGAATTCCAGCCTCGTGATGAGTTCAGACCTATTCTGTTGGGAGAGTAGGCCGGGATGTGGTGGGAGATGGGGGACATCTGGGGAGGGATGGGGTGCCTTTTGGGGATCTGAGAGGAGAGCAACATTCACGAAAACAGCAAGAGACAGGCCAGACCCGCAGTGATGGCTGGTATTGGCCTGGCCGGGCCTTGGTAGCTCTCCATGGTACTTTGAAGCAATCACAAGGCACAGGGATTTGCGTCGCTATCTATTCAGGACCTAGCGGTGGCGGCAGGGCAGCAAGGTTTCTTTGTTTTGTTTTAGGAGGAGTTATGGTCCAGGTGAAGTACTGTAGTGACTCCATAGAGAAAAATAGGGCATGAGACCTCAGGGTCAACCCCCTGTCCCCCGCTTCCCAGCATGTGTGCAGGATAATCTTGTCACTTAATGCTGTGGCATAGCACTCACTGTGACTCTCAGCCCCGGTTGCACTTCACCCTTATTTAAGGAGGTTGATGAGGAAAATAAAAAGCTACTGCGTGGGCTGCACCATTGTAGATGGTTCCAGGAGTTCTAGGGTGTCTGTAGTTTTTCAAAGCTCCACAGATGTTTAAGACCTGAAGACAGAGTTGAAAACCACAGGCAGAAGTCACAAACCTGCTTGAGGTGCAGACATTAATTTTGCCCAGTTAGGTTTTTGTTTGTTTTTAGTTAGGAACCAACACTTAAAAAGTCTGAGATTTCAAGGCGGCGGGGGGGGGGGGGGAGGACGACAAATCCAGATTTCTGATTTCTCTTGGAAAATAGCAACCACCCTTGGCCCACATGCTCTTGCCCAGTAAGGATTCCCCTGGGCTGAGGAGTGGCTGCTGTCCTCGAGACAGACTGTGCGTCCTCCTGGACACTACTGTCTCCAGCGTGTTGCTTGGGGCCTAGCCCACTTCCTTCTCTCCTGGGGCTTGTCTGACCTTGGTCAGCATTTGCGTTTCAGTCTTGTCATACGGCCTCTTTAGACTGGGCAGTCTCGGTGCTCTTTAGTGTAGTACCTTGGTGTAAAATGCCTCATGGTCTGTGGTTAGTTCAGGATTCAGTGTCCTTGGGATGCTGGTACTCAGAGTAGCACATGGCAGCAGTGCTCAAAGATGGTCCAGGACCCCTGGGACTCCCCAAGACCTTTTCAAGGAGACTACAAGTTCAAAACTATTTTTATAATAATACAGGGACAATATTTCCCTTTTTTATTCTCATTCTTTCATTAATGGACAGTGGAGTTTTTTCCCAGACGTTGTATGACGTGTGATGTAGCAATAAGTTAACCATAGAAGCAGGTGAGAGAGTTCAAGCCGCGTGTGGTGGCGCACACCTATAGTACCAGCTACCCAGGAGGCTGAAGCTGGAGGATCTCTTGAGCCCAGGAGTTCGAGGCCAACCTGGGCAACATAGCAGCCAGCAACTCCATCTCTTAAAAAAAAAAAGCGAGAGAAGAAAAAGAAAATTCGACTGTATTCTCTTAAACCAGACATTAAAGAGGTTTGTCAAAATGTAAAATAATGCCCTCTTCTAATATTTCTGTTCTGGAAAAGTTATTTTTCATAAAAATATGTTAAAGTAAACCTTCCCTGAGTTTATTATCTTAAATCAATCAGTAAATATTTTGATGTTTTCCTGGGTTTGATCTCTAGTATAGCAAGTATCAGTAGCTATAACCCACATATATAAAAGCCCTAGGGGACCCTCGGTCAGTGACAAGCATGGAGGGGCCTGAGAGCGCGAAGTTGGAGAACCACTGGCAGGTGCTAGCGGAGCCCCAGGGTGCGGAACCCGTGTGGGCCTGTGGCGAAAGTGGCCGGGGGTTCCTCCATCGCCTCTCCAGCCTCGGGGGAACCGTGAGCTGGAGCAGGCCGCAGTCGGCACCTGTGGCACAGTCGGAAGCACCTGGATTGCCTGTCCTTGGTTCACGTCCTGCCTCTGCCACTTACTTGCCCAGAACCTTGGGCATGTTGTTTGTCCTCAGTCCCTGCGTATGTGAAATGGTAAATTAGCAAGCCTGAGGGTTGTCTATGACAGAAGAGTGTGTCGAGTAATTGAGCCACCGGCATGTGGGGCTCGCTGTCGGTTACTGCTCACTGTGGTTCTTCTGGTTGGATGTCTAGGCAGGGAACAGGCTCCTCGTGGGTCACAGCAGGGTTTCTCCGCCTCGGTATTATCAATACTGGGGCTCGTGGGGCATTGTGGGCATTGTAGGATGTTTAGGAGCATCTGTAGCCTTCCTCCACATGATGCCAGTGGCACCCAGCCAACCCACCCACTCCCAGTCATGACAAGGGAAAATGTCTCCAGACGTTGCCAAGTGTCCTCTTAGGGGCAGAATTGCCCCCAGTTGAGAACCATTGGGTTAATGGATTTCTGTCGACACCCAAGAGACTTGGCATTCCGTAATTACCTGGCTTAGTGAAGTCCTAGGATGCTGCACACATTTAAATCTGCACACTGGCTGGGCGCGGTGGCTCATGCCTATAATGCTAGCACTCTGGGAGGCCAAGGATGGAGGATCGCTTGAGGTCAGGAGTTCCAGACCAGCCTGAGCAACGTAGCAAGACCCTGTCTCTGAAAAAAAGAAAAGAAAAATTATCTGGGTGCAGTGGCACGTGCCTTGTAGTCCCAACCGCTCAGGAGGCTGAGGCAGGAGGATCTGGAGCCCAGGAGTGTGAGGTTGCAGTGAGCTGTGATGCCGCCACTGCAAAGTCCACACACCGAGTGAGGAGGGAGAGAAGAGGTGAATCGCTGAAGCTGGTTTGTGCCGTCTGATCCGTCGGGAGTTTATTTTGAGTGTATAATATGAGTTAAGGATCTAACTTAGTTTTTTTCGCGAGTAATTAATGCGAGGTTTCTTAACCTCAGCACTGTTGACATTTGAGGTCGGATCATTCTTTTGGGGGGCAATCGTCCTGTGCAGCATAGGATGTTAGTCAGGATCCTGGGTCTCCGTCCGCTAGATGCCAGAGGCAGTGCCCCCTGTCCCCCATCGTGACAACCAAAAATGTCTCCAGACATTGGCTCCTGTCTCCATTGGGGTGAATTGCTCTTGGGTGAGACCCACTGGGTTACAGGATTAAATAAAACTATCCAGGAATAAGTTATTTGCTATTTAGAGCTTAAAGCTAATCCTCCCAACCTTCCTTTTCCTTCATGGCCTTTGGCAGCTGAGTAGGCATCGTGAACTTCATTTCCCAGGACCAGTATTTTCCTCAACCTTCAGCAGCATCTCAGGTCCAAGGTGAGGACCTGGCAGAATGTCAGAACTGGAAACAATCCTCAGAGATGCCCCAGAGGCTGCTCCATTTCACGGGGGTGAAGCCCAAGGCCGTGTAAGCAGAGAGCTGGCTGGGGCCAGCATGTCTGCCTTGCAGCCACTGAGTCTGGGAGCCCACGCTCGTCATTTCCAGTGGGTCAGCAGCATCCGGTTCATGGTTACTTGTCCTCCTGAGAACTGACCTGCATAGGGCACTGCATTCGCTCTTGCTGTTTATGGTGTTCAGAGAGAAGTAGGAAGTCATAGAGACAGTAGTAGTTACTCCATGCACACGTTTAGAAGGCAGGCTTTGCATTTTGCAGTAAGTTTAAAATGCCTTTGCTAAATTAAACTCCTCCAGGTTTGCCACATAGACTTTTGGGAACTTGTTTACCCAGAATAAATCCCTGCCTTGCATCTGCGAGAGCAGAGCGTGAGTAGAGCGTGAGTGTGAGGGAGCGAGGGTGAGAAAACGTGCTACCTTCTGCTCAGAGGGGAAAGGATGTTTTTGCACCATCTATGGTGGTAGCTGCTGGGTCTTGAGAATCCACGGCCTGGGTCTGAGCCTTTACTCTGGATAAGTCCAGACTCCTCTGCACAGCCTCTGGGCCCTACCTTGCTCTCTCCACCCTCCTCCCTGTCACATGGGCCTCCCGGCTCTGTCTGTCCTTAGGCTCTTTGTACTTGCTGGTTGGGGGGGGGGGGCTCCCTTCACCTGGCTCATCCCTTCTCGTCTGTCCATCAGGTCTCGGCTCCAGAGAGGCCTTCCCCAGCTACTTACCCTGCCACCATCCTGCTTTTTTCTCTAGAGCACTTCTCTCCAGAATTGTCCAGTTGTCTGCACGCAGCCAGGTGTTTGTTTTCTCTCTTCTCCCACCAGGGAGCTGTGGCCTTGTCTGCCTTCCCATCCCTGTCTCCGGCGTGCAGAGCTCGGTGCCTGGCACAGAACAGGGTCTCAGTAAATCCTGCTGATGAGGGCAAGATGTGACCTCACCGCAGTGTTTTCTGCGGCCTCAGGAGGGCTCAGGGGTTCCGAGCAGCTGAGCGCTTGCGTTCAGTGTCCTGGGTGTCCAGGCAGCTCTTGGATCTAATTGTTCCACTCCTTGGAAGGGGCCAAACCGTAAGGCATTCGCCAGTCAGTGTGGGGGGCCTGGCGGCCGGCGGCTGTCCTAGAATCCAAGGCCCTCGCTTTAAGGTGGCATCAGTGTGTTTGCTTTGCAGTCCCCTGAGCGTAATAACCAAACCGATGCCAACATGGAATGTGTGGTGTGTGCCAGCCACGTCCCCATGCGCTGTGTGCGCACCATTTCATGTGATCTTTCCTGAGACTGCTGGGTGAACCACCATCCCTGCCGTACAAAGAAGGACTTTGTGCAGGGAGGTGGGTTCCTCACTCGCCCAGGATCCCGACCGCGAGTGGCAGAGGCAGGTGTGAACACACACAAAGATCCGAGCCCACGCTCCCCAGAGTCATCAGTCTTGCTCTGCTGCCTCAGCAGAAGTCTGTAGCTCGTGGGTTTCCTTCCCAGGAGCTTCCCTTTAGACAGGGGATTTCCGTCCTCTCTACTGGAACTTTCTCCCAAGCTTCAGCCACTTTTGCGACACCTCTGCTGTTCTGGTGTCTCGCCACCTAGTGGCAGAACAGAACAGTGCCACCAAAGCTGGATCACTGAACGGCTCCCTGCGATTCCAGGCAACGTTGCTGACTTTGTGTGATGAAGTTTCTGGGTTTTCTATTGGATTCAAGGCACAAAGGAGCCTGAAGTGCAAGTTCTGCCCCCGGGGGCTTCAGCGAGTGTAGAAACAGAGAAGGCAGGTGTGGTTCGGCCCTCGTGGTTGGTCCAGCAGGACGTGAGGATGTTGAGGATGTCGTGGGGATGTGGCTGTGGTGAATGAGACTAGGTCTGTAAACCACCTCCCGCAGTGTCTGATAGAGGCCATTCAGCTAGTGCTCGGAGCTCCTGCTGTTGTCGGAAGTATAGGCGTCCGGCAGTAAGATTAGAGTCTTGGAGACTGGCTTGGATTTCAGGAGGCAAGGGCAATGGCAAGGTGAAGAGCATTCCAGAAAGAAGTGTAGACAGTGTACGACGTCATCTCTAAACACTGCGCCCCCCCCCCATAATCTCTGTGTGCACAGTTGAGAGTTGCCAGAGGAGAAATATATTTGAGTACCCAGGAAAGAGTTGAGGTCCCGGGGCCCACCACCCTGCGTTAGCTGGGCCGGTGCACCCTGACCGTGCTGTGCACCGAGAGTCAGGCATCGCCTAGCAGCAGTGTGTGTGCGACGAGTCGCATTCTTCACCAAGGGAACTAGTCAGGGGCTAGAGCCGACACATCGGTGACGGATCTGCCTTTCTGTCACCGCACAGAACTGTTTATAACAATTCCTGAAAAAATAAATGACCTGAAGGGTTGAGACAGTGTCGCCGGATTAAATCAGTTGCCATGTATCAATAGACTGTCATTTGTGTTGGCAAGATGCTGTCCATATTTTTTTCACAGATAAGAAGATTAAGACGTACGAGCCCAGGATTAAGGCTAATTTTACACGAGTACCTCGCTGATAGTTCGGTCAAAAATTCTAAGTGGCTCTCCAGATGGGTGCAGTTTCCTGGCAGGTGTTGGAGTCATCAGTCAGGAGGGGAATAAACAGAAAAGGTCAAGATATTCCAGATTCTCTTCTGTGTGTGTTTTCCTGGGGCTGCATCGTTTCTTCTGTTTATTATAGGTTTAACAGGAGATCCTCCAAGACAGAGGCTGGAGGCAGCCATGGGAGAGGGTGCCATGGGTAGCAGGGCAGGCTGTCCTTGGTACTATGTCTGTTACTCTCTCTGCAGCAGTGAAGAAAGAAAGTTCATGTGGAAGGGGAGAGAGGCGAGAGAGAGAAAGAGTGTGTGTGTGTGTGTGTGTGTGTGTGTGTGTGTGTGTGTGTGTGTGTGTTGTCAGCTTAGATTCTGAATACGTTAGGCAAAGCATTCCAGGGTGAGACATTTGACAGAGGAAGACAGAATGCAACTTGTTTCACCACCGAGTGTGCACCTTGGAATGCGTCTTTGATTCTTTTCTTGACAGTCGTAAAGGATTTTAGTCTCTGCAAGGGCCTGCCGTTGGAGCAACTGCACTTGGTATTCTTGAGGCAGGCGTCACGTGACCTGTGAGCGGCCTCGCACTGACCCCGGAGCTTGTCATGAGGCCCCTAGTTTAGTTGGTGCTTATCCAGAATGTTAACTGGCAGCTGCTTTATTCCTCTTGGTGGCGTTTTACTCGGGGGCACGGGCTTCCAAGTCTGGCCCCCCGGTTTGGAGACCCTGGCCCACCTTGGACAAGTCACTGGACCCGAGTCTCTGTGTCCTTTACTGTAAAATAAGGACATTGATGTTACCAACCTCCTCAGGTGGTTGTGCAGATTCAGTGAGGATGATGCAGGTAAAACCTGGCACGTAAAGAAATGCTTGGTGAAACCGTCCCAAGTCTGGGGAGCCCCATGCAGGTGTCTTTGCTGTGTGTAACGTGGCGGGGCGGGAGACGTCTACAGACAGGATTCTACGACCGCCGTTGCCCTGGAGGGCTGAGAAACTTGCTCTTTTGCCCCGGGCCACCTCTGGGCTTCAAGCCAGCTCCTTCTCTTTCTTGCAGTGGGCAGCAGGGGCCCACCCCCTTTCCTCATGTCTGAGCTCTGAATCCCTCCCACATCAAACACCAGTGTTGGCCACAGTTGTCCGTGAAACGTTGTTTTCAGGCCCTGTCATGGGGTTCTGGGAAAAGTGGCTTCCCTGGTCAGAGAACTTCGGGAAGCATTTGGTCGAATGGGTCTTTTGTGTTGGTTTCCTGAACCTTACTGTGCTGCTGTGTCTAGCCAGTCTCCAGGCAGACTGCTTTTTTACATACGAATTTGGTCAGGGAGCATTTTACTGGACCATTTTACCAAAAAAACCACTTGTGTGATAGAATCTGGGTTGAATACTCTGCATTTGATCAATATTTCAGTATTTTAGGTCTTCATAGTAGTCTGGGTCTCTAGAAATCTCCGGTGGTGGTCTTCCCCTGACCTGTGGAAGAGAAGCTGGGCTGAGAATTAAAGCAGGTCATAGAAGGCTCGCTGCTTCTGGTCCCTGTGCATTCCCCACGCTTGGGTTTCACGTAGCGGCTCACATGCTGACGTAAGCAGCAGCAGCCTGGCGATGAAGGGTGGTTGCAGAAACAGTCTGTGCCCACAGCGGTCTTTTGCTCAGTGGGGCATTGGTACCAGTTTGCAGTTGACAGGCTTTGGGACCTCCCAGAGCTGAGCAGAAATGCAATGTGTGTAACTCTACTTCGACGCTTTGTGTTTGGGGCGGAGAGGTGACGAAAGTTCACTTCTGTGCTTTCCTAGTGCAGTGCTGGGTTAATCAAACACCAAGCCTGCCGCCAGCAGGGGTCCTGCCGCAGTCTGTTCTCACTGCTGTATCCTGTTGGTCCTGTTCCTCTGGGGAGCCCTGACTGTGCCTCACCGGGGCCTAGTCTTTGTGGCATGCAGCATTTCATTCCCTCCGTGACTGCTGGCTGAGCACCGGTTACCTGTGAAGTTCTGTGTTTGGCATGGAGGACACAGAGGCGAACACAGCAGATGAGGCCCCACTCCTGTAGAGCTCACATCTTAGGTACTGTCAGTGGACCGGTAAACCACTGTAGGAGCGCCAGGGCTCCGCAGTGCCAGGCCGCCACGTGCAACCCCCATCACATATTTTCGTGTTAGGTCCTCTGCTCTCAGCCTCCTGGTCTCTGCTTTTCCTGCACAGAATATGCTTAGTGAACATTTCTGTGCGTGCACAGCAGCTAGTGTTCTGTGTGTGAATGAGTAGAGATGGACTTTAGTTCAAACACTGATTGGGTGGTGTCTACACAGCGTGCGCCGTGTAACATGCTGGGGGCAGAGCTGTTTGGATGCTGTGGCTGTGGTCTCAGCCTCCCTAGCAGGCAGCCCCTGGGGGGCACGGCAGGGCAGGCGTGCAGTGCAGGCTGGGAGCTTCCTGCAGGAGGTGAGGTCTGCGTGGGGCAAGTGCTGGCCACGCAGAAGAAGGTGAGCGTGTGTTCTAGGCGGAGGAGCTAAACCAAGCAGGAGTCCAGGAGTGTGTCATAAACGTGGGGTTTGCGACAGCAGGCTCTTCACCACAGTGGTCAGGTGGGAGGTGGAGCGAGAGTGGCCAGGGCATGGCCTGTCCGAAGGCTCAGGCCCTCGTTTGTGGAAGGACATTGCAGTTTTGAGTGTGCGTTTCACACCGGCGGTTCTGGCTGCTCTGTGGAGGCCGGACTTACAGGGCTGAGAGTAAAGGCCGAGAGAGAAAGAGGGTCTGAGCGGTGGCAGGGCAGGCAGCAGGAGACGGGAGGTATTAGGGAGGATCTGATTGGACGTCACCCCAGCTTTCCTGCTCTCTGGGTTCTGCTTTCAGAGCTAAACCCCCACATCCTCTTCCGCAGCCTCCCTCTGTTTCCGGCTGAGCAGCAAGCCCTGGTGCAGTACAGAGATGTTCCGCCATCAGAGGGGTCCTCTCCTGGCCTGTGCCCTGGACCCGCCATGGCCTTCGCATCACAGGTGGCCCAGGCTTCCCGGAGTTGCCCAAATGGCCAAGGTCGCTTCTGGGCACATGTGGGTCAGCCAACAGGGTTCTCCACCAGAAAGCTCTTCCACTCCCATCCCAATGACCCTCAATTGCAGCCCCTCCTCGCTAGCCTGGCACTGTGTGTCCTTGCCTTGTGTCCGCCCCTTCGTCAGGTATTTGTTGAGTCCCTCCAGCACGCCACGATGCCAAGTACCGTTCTTGGGCCACGGGATGCCAAGGGGAGCAGAACAGAATCTCTGACTCACAGAGTCTGTAACTCCACAGGGGAGACAGACTGTAAACCATAAATACGCAGCGGACCAGGTGGTGATATTGTAAGTCTGCAGTGGCCAGACCGCGCCTCTCTCAGGCTAGGGTCTGTTCGTGACAAGGGGCAGAAACTGGCTTAAGCAGAAATCGGCATTGCTTGGCTTCAGTGACACGTCTGGGTGCAGGCTAGCTTTGGGCCAAGCTCGACTGCAGGCCTCCACCAGTGTCGCCAGGATTCGTTCTTCCGTCTCAGGCTCTGCTTCACTCTGGGTTGGCTCTGGTCCAAGGCCCCTTTTGGTGACACGTGGCTGCTGGCAGCCCCAGGGTCGTCCCTCACCAGCTCAGCAGCCCCAGCAGGAAGAGAGCACCCCTTCCCTAGGGGCTCCAACAAATGGCCTCCTTCACGTGCCGCTGTGTCCCCTGGGGCTGGAGCCAGGGCTGAGGCTGGCTCCCTCTGAACCACATGGGGGTGTTGGAGGGATGGTTCCCTAAAGATGACAGGGCTGGGCAGTGCTGTGATGGCCCAAACCCTAGCAGCTTCCTGTGCATCTCGGCACCTTGTAGCTGGCAGGGAGTCAAATGCAGAAGTGGGGCTGGGGCCTGGTTTGTAGGGTACAGGGGCAGCGCCACAAGGCCTCTAGGATTCCCCCGGCAGACATGGTGTGGACAAGCTGCTGTTCTGTCCCGAGAGTCCCTGCAGCATTCCTTTGGCATCATTCATGGTCCAGCATAGGCACGCTCATTCGAGCTTGTCGAGCAGCAGCTATGTGCTGTGCCAGGGAGATGGCTGCGTAGGCAGGCCTGGAAGGCTGGTTGGAGACCCCTCTGCCCCCACCTGCTCTTTTGCAGCCCTTGGATCTTGTGTATGTCAGTGTCATTCACCCCGGTATTTGCCGTTGCTGTGTGCGGTGAATTGGACCCAGGCGCAGCAAGGCTTCTGGGAGCAGGGTGGAGGGAATGTCACCATCAGGGGGCTGCCTGCCTGCGGACTGTCGCCCCAAGGTCAAGACGGTGTCTGTCCTACTTCTGCAGGAGTGGGATGGTGTTGGTTTGGTCATCCTGGTGCCGTCCCTTTCTCTCCACTTTCAGTTGCCGCCCACCTGGTCTCCCCAAATCCGTCCTCTCTCCCCCTTCTCCAAACTGCTCTCTCTTTCAGCCTGAACAGACACCCTGCTTCCCAGCGCCTTCTACAGCATTCCTCCAGATCCTCAGTGTGGCTGCACCCTGTCCCCATCTCCCTAAGAGCTGAGCCCTCGAGCTGCAGCTCTCCCTTCCGTCTCTTCTCTTTGAGACCCCAGCACAGCCCCCTCTTCCCAGGGACCTTCCCCCAATACTGGAGCAGACCAGGCCAGAGCCCAGGCGGATGCCCTCGTGGTAATGCTGTGCCGGGGCGTGACCGGGGGCCCCATGAGAGCAGGGCCTTGCCTAAGTCCTGCTCACCACAGAGGCCCCAGTGCACAGCACGCAGCAGGCACCCCCCAGATTCAGAGCTCCTCTTGCCTGAATGGGAAAGGAGGCCCCAGGAGCACCCAGGTCCGAGGCCATGAGGCAGCTGTGGTCTGGGCCTCCCCTGTGGGGTCAAGGCAGTCCTCATCTCCGTGTCCCCTGACAGCCAGGGGGGTCTTCCTAGCTGCCTGCCACCCACTCCAGGGCAAGTGCAAAGGGCTGTAGCTTTGGCTGCCTCTGGGTAGGAGACAAATGGTGTTTCATGGGAACTGCAGGTTGTATCGCTCTAGTCCCATCAAGGGACAGAACATCCCAAAGTGTTTCTTCCTTCAGCAGCAGCTGTTCAAGATGGACTCTCAGACTGGCAGCAACTCCGTGACTTGTCGCTGCTTAACAGTGCTCACCGGAGGTCAGGCTGAATGCTCGGCCTGCATTGGGGGCCCGGCCGGCTCTCCAAAGAGCATGCACAGTGTGGCTGGCCAGCCAGCACAGACCAGTCGCTCTTCAGCCTGCAAATTAAAAAAATAAAAACCAAATTAGCCTCCAACGTTGGAAATTCAGGAGATTCCACATAACAATCTGGCATCTGTGTGCCATGTTCCTGCAGGGCCACAGTTGGTGGCACCAGGTAGCGGCTGGCACACTCCCTGCCACACTCCTACCCTCGTGTACACGCCTGCTCTTGGCGAGTCTCAAAAGCTCCTTACTGAGTAAATGGTGTGCATACAGAGAAGGGCCTTGTCATGCCACCAAGCTGCAGTTTCACAAACCGCACACACCCACGCGTCCGTGTCGAGGAGCTGCTCTAAGTGATTTGCCGTTCTTTGGAGTTGCCGGCTTTATATATATATATATATATATATATTGAACTTATTACAAACCAATGTAGCTGTGTTAACTGTATGAATATAGTGTTGGGGGGAAAAAAACCAATTTTTCTTTTTGCAGAAAAGCCTGCCATTGCTCCTCCCGTCTTTGTGTTTCAGAAGGATAAAGGACAAAAGGTAAGGGGCCGGTACGTTCTCTCTTCACGTCATTGCTCTGACTTCTTCTCTCCCAGGGAGTCCTCGTTCAGGTCGCATCGCCATGGCTGCGTCTGCCCACAGGTGGGGGGGACACCTAAGCAGGGGCCGTTAAGACTTCACACCCAGCTTGGAGGGGAGAGGCCCAGTGGCTTTAGGTTACCATAGAGACAGGTTAAGCAGGGTCTGTTGCAGAAAGAGCTGAGAGCAGGCGGCTTGTTCGAACAGCAGTAGCAGGCTTCTCCCGAATTCCTAATGATTCTCTTTGGAGATGCCACTGTCCACTGGGAAAGCCAGCAGCAGAGGGACAGAGAAGGGGGAAGTGGGGGGAGGAGGGATGGGGAAAGAGAGGATGGAAACAGGAATGGTAGTTAAGGGGTAAACAGGACCTTTAAATATTTTAGGGGCATTTTTGGGGCCCTAACCCACTCGGCATAAATGCATTTAGAATATTGCTAGTTTGCTTGCATTGTGTGTTTATCATCCATGGTCAAGAGGTTGCGTCCCCCCTGGGATTTGGGGTATTTTGATTGCACCGTTGTTGGAAACACCTTGCCTGGTTGATAGTAGCCTATCAAAGGTCTGACTGATGTGGCAGTAGGGTTCTGTGATAAGACAGCCATAGAGGTCGTTTGCCTTGAAGCCACCGGTTTACATCCCTCCCTGACAGATGAGTGTGGAAGGTCGGAGTTATGTCAAAAGTCAGTTGGTGCCCTGTGGCCGCGTTGCCCCAGCGTGTATGAGGGCTTCCTCTGTTTGTCTAAAAATTGCACAGTCCCTTCCCACTGAGGCCCTGGGGCAGTAGTTGTAATTTAATATTCGTAGCAACCTTTTATAGTTACAAAGTGCTGCACTGAACTCCGAATTCGGTACATTTTGAGGTATTTTTGTATCTGGTCAATAATAATGGCATTTGACGGTCTCATCGACTCGGTGCTCCTGTGGATTCTGTCTCTTGCAGGTGACTGGTTCCCAGGTTGGGGGCTGCTGTTGTGGTGATTTGGCTACTGTCTTAAATCCTGTCCCTCGGTCTGAGGATTGAAGCCAGAACTTCTCTTTGTGTGTCCTGGTTTTCCTAGGCAGTGTTCAAGTGCCCAGCAGGAAAGGGGGAGGGTGTGTGTGTGTGTATGTGCCTGCGTGTAGAGGGCAAGGCGGGGAGTGGCTGCCCCTGACCCCCCACCCCTGCCCAGGGTGCCTGTGGGCTTATCTGCTAGGCTTGTCACTCCACTGTTGTCTACTTCTCACCTTAAACTTTCCCATTGTTAAACTTGTAAGAATCAGGAGACCTGTGAAAACTGATTTCCAGTTTTGTTTTTGGTTAGCCAGGTGGTTTTTTTCCAAGTACATCTATCTCTGCTCTCTCTGCCATGGGCCCTGACCCTTACAGCTCAGTCACAGGGTTTTTCTTATCTGTCCTTTGAAAGTCTTTCAATCAGTGTGAAGGGGCTAATGCCTTTCCTCTAGGTTTTAGGGACACAATGTTAAAGTTTTAGGAGTTGGATGTCTTAGAGCTCTGTTTGAGATGTTGGGTCATTTCTCTCAGGTATTCGGTAAAATCAGGATTTTCTAGAATTTTGGAATGTATTATGATCATCTTTTGAATCACTTTTAGTTTAAAACAGGGGTCTGCAAACTAAGGCCCACTGCCTAAAACTGTTCTCTTTTAGGTCTCTTGCTCAGGCTGGCCTCAGAACTCAGGGGCACAAGGGATCCTCCCACCCCAGCTTGCCTGGTAGCTGGGACTACAGGCCTGTTGCATAAACAAAGTTCACTGGAACGCAGCCCACCCGCCCCTTTACAGTAGTCTGTGGCTGCTGCAGCGGTTTGGACAGAGACCGTCTGGCCTGCAGAGTTGAAGATACTTAGCATTTGACCCTTTGCAGAAAAAGAGTTTGCCAACCCTTGATTTAAAACAGTAACAGGAATTCTTTAACACATTGACCGCCATAGAATAAAAACTTTGAAAACAAAACGATCCTTTCTAATTTTAATGAAAAATTTGTTATTTTTTATTGTTTTCTGTGTGTGAGTTATATACAACTAAATTGTCAATATTAATTTTAACAATAAGAAAACAACAAGCAAGATTTTCACAAACCAACTGTAGGCCCCAGGCTCAAAACTAGCATGGGTTAAATACAACTCACATGGCAGTTAATGTGTTAAACCGGAAGGCCTACGACAGCCATCCAGACGAAACACTAAAATGTAATATCTGCTCAGATGAATTTAAAGTGCCTCTGTCTCAGTCCTGTTCTTGAAGCCACGGTGGTTCTGTCGCTTTGTGATTCGAGGCTCATTTACATGTACGGCCTTCAAGGGGTCTGTGCTGGCATTGAACCTGAACTGGAAGGCTAGCGAGGCTTCTGCGTCATTTTTAAAATGCGCAAGTATAGTCCCTGTCAAAATATTGACTCAGAGCCAATGCTAAATGGGCTTCTAAAAATAACTGCTCTCCAGCTCTTCAGAGTTCAGCTCCCCACTTCTGAGGCGCGATCCCCGCAAGGGCATTTGGAAAACCTCTCTGCGTTGAGGACGGGCCGGGAGGAGCCCTCGTGGGGGCTGCTTTCTCAGCTGTCAGCAGACAGTGTCCACATGGACGTGGGATCTTTCCTTCTCTGCTGCCTGTGAGTAGGGTGGAAGATAAACACAGGGCGGGCGTCTGGCTGCATTTCTCCCTAGCCGCCCCAGGCCTGCAGGAAGCAGCCACAGTTTTCCTGTTGAAAATGAGAATTTGAGAGCCATTCGAGTTTGGGTCTCTTGCAGAGTTAGCCAGCCCATCCCCTTCTCACTCTTCAGAAGGCAAGCTGGGAAAGAACAGATAGGGCTGCTGGGGTCGCTTGGCTCGTTTTTCTGAATAGATTCCCCCACCCCCTTTCTGCTTCAACTTTTCTCTTTTGAAATTTTCAAATTTTATTTTGGAAATTTTCAAATTCTTGGAAAACAATGACACTGCGAACACTTGGTTCT
The DNA here is from genome assembly GCA_963574885.1 of Lepilemur ruficaudatus. Lineage (NCBI taxonomy): Eukaryota > Metazoa > Chordata > Mammalia > Primates > Lepilemuridae > Lepilemur > Lepilemur ruficaudatus. Next base: position 62,718 of record CAUYRT010025443.1, on the reverse strand, counting down.
CCTTGACCCCACCTCACTCGTTCCTGTCCTCAGTACTGATGCGCTCGCTATAGGTTCCACCCACGTGACCTTCTCCCCTGAAAACTTCTGCAGGCATCTAGGAACAGCATCATTCTCCTCCATGGCCTCAATACCAGGTCACGCCTAAGAAAACAACCATTAAGTCAGCATTATCCTCCACATATAGTCTGGATCGTAAATTGTCCTGATTGTCCCAGAAGTGTCTCGTTACTAACTGTGGGACTAGCTGACTTGTCTGTCAGTAACGATCTCAAACCACCTAGTAAGTTGGCAAGAAAGAGCCCGTCCCCGCCCCCCCATTTAAAGGAGAGAGCTCCACGTGCCCGGGTTTTATTACTGAGTCAGGATTGAGATAAAGGAGATTTGGGATTGAAAAGAAAGAAATTAAGCCGCCAGCCTGGAGTTTTTTGTTTTTGTTCAGTGCCAGAGCCACACAGCGTTTTCTGTGGATGCCATTGACGTGCCAAATTGCATCTGCAGCAGACTGCGGATTGGTGGCGGTGGCCTGCGTGTGGACTGCCAGTGGCATCGCTTAGCCTTGGGCAGGTTGCCAAATCCTTGTATTGTTCCGCGTTAGAAAAAGGCCAGGGACAGTTAGGACATTTGCACTCCAGTCCCAGCCCCTGAGATGAACTCACGGCCAGGTTGACAGCACAGGGACTTTATTTCATTCCTTCCCTGTGTCTGAGCTTCCTGGGGCTGGCTCTCTCTATGACACGCTTGCGCTGACATGCATTTGTGTTTGGGGAGCAAAAATGAAACCTCTTTTTTCTTAACTGCCTTGAGTGGAGACAGAGTTCTTTCTTTTTCTTTTCAATGTGGAGGAATTTAAATGTCCTCCTGTGGGTTGTTTCTTTCTTGTAATGACTAAATGTTTCTTTCACTTGCTCTCTCGTGGGAGCATTTGTTAACCTGAAGCGGGAGGCGTCGGGGTTACACTGGCAGGGTGGTGCCCATTTGGTAAGAAGACAGAAGGCAGTTGCAGAAATGCCACTTAGCAGAAAGTACAGTGGTACTGAAAACACTGGATTTAGGCCTAATCTCGAAGCTTACTGTTGGTGAGACAAACTTGTGCACGTGGTTTTTGTCCACCACGTGTATTTTAGGATGATGTCAAAGTCCAGCAAAGTCTTGATGTCTGATTTTACCAAGCATTGAAAAACTGCAGGCCTTATCTTGGTTCTTGAGAGCTTACTTTTCTTGCCCAGTAGAAACGCTGGGACCCAAGTAGAAAATGCTGGAATGACATTTTTGATTCTCCTAAGAAATGTCTTCTAGATCCAAGAGAAGAAGTGATGTGACACTTCCTAACCCTTGTAAGAGTCATTCATTTAACTGAAGATGAAGAATCGGACCCTGTTCTGATCCCTGGGTCTTCATCTTGATGAATTTCTTTTTGGTCCTCCTGTTTAGCATTTTGAGTCACCACGAGGGCATTTGAGCATTTACATTCTAAAAGCAGGGGTTTAAAAAAAATTCCAGTGGTTCTAATTAAAGATAGGCCGTCTCCCACAGAGCTCTGGGTTTAATTTTTCTCTTGTGAGGTGTTAAATCTCTAGCTGTAAAGTAACAGCAGATGTTGGTGGCCCATGCAGGTTTAGGAAGGCATTTGTGTTGGTGATTCTCTCCTGGATAGAAAGAGGTGATGGTGTCCCATTGGTGACTCTTGAGACGGAAAGCTGAACTAACGTTATATTGCTCTTTGCTTTCCTAAGAATTTTTGAAAGATCTCTTAAATCCTTTTCATGTAATTTCCAGATCACACATTAAAAAGTAGTACCCCAGCTCTGTCCAAAGAGGTCAGTCAGTTCACACTCAGAAGAAATGCACCCGCAGCCATAGGGAGACAGGGCAGCCCTGTGATCATTAGGTCACCATGGGAGGGAAACAGCTCTGTGTGGTTGGATAATGCCATGTGGGAGGTTGGGGCCTGGAGCCCATCTGTTTTAGGACGCCAGGTGCCTAACCTGTTTCTCAAGCAAAGAGCCTTGGAGTTATGGCACAGAGCTCTCAGCCCACAGAAGCCCCTCGCAACCCCAGGAACCACCTTAAAGGATGCCGGGGTGTTGTACTCGGGGAGGAAGACTTCCAGAACCAGCTTGCTCTCGCCATGGCTGTTTGCCAAATAACCCCTTGCCCCAGTGTTTAGGGTGCGCCTGGGAGAATCCCAGCCCCAGCTCTCTGTTGATGTGCCCGGCCCCCTCCAGCTGAACTCTGCCCACTGATCACAAACCAGCACTCAGGGTCTCTGTCACCCCACACCTGCACTCACTGAGGCTGGAAAGCACTTTCTCCGTCTCAGGTGCAAGCAGAACAAACTGAAAGATGCTGGGAGAACTAGCGAGATGCCAGCGCCTTAGACCCTGGACTCCTTGCTTCCTCTTAACTGCATGGTGGTCCAGGCCCATCTCCCCCCACCCCTTCCTCCAGCACAGTAGTGCTGAGGGCCAGCGCCCCTGCTCAGTATTTTTGAGGAGATGTGTTATTGGCCCATAGGGATTTTAAGAGTCTTTGGCATAATCGTCCCTGTGCCTTTTCCACCAAGAGGGCTTTTCCTCCTGGAGGCCCATAAGCAGAGTAGCTCCGTGCCAGGCCCACCCATGGTTTTGAAAACAAGGATCTCACAGAGTCAGGCAGCACCAAACCCCCTTTCATTTTTCCCTTCTGTCAGCCAGGAGGGCCAGTTTTGTTGAGCAAAACACAACAGCACATGCCTGCTTTTTTGGCCCGTCCACCCAGGCGGCTCTCACCATTTCCTGGAGGTCAAGTCCCCTCTAGCCCTGTGACCCAGCCCTGCCCTCCCCTGTCCTGTGGTGCAGCCTTTATTCACATTGAAGGAAAATTGTCTGTTTTGCTCCCAGTCCTCTGCAGAGCAAAAAGACTTGTCGGATTCGGGAGAGGAGCCTCGGGGGGAGGCTGAGGCCCCCCACCATGGCATGGGTCACCCCGAGTCAGCTGGTGAGCATGCCCTAGAACCTTCTGCCCCCGCTAGCACTTCCGCCAGCACTCCTCCGCCTCCCGCTCCTGAAGCCCAGCTTCCTCCTTTTCCGCGAGAACTGGCAGGGGTAAGTCCACATCCACCCGGCACGCCCACTGCCCAGGGGCCCAGACCCACACCGCCCCTTCCCTCGGGTCCCTGGATCCAGGCCCTAGATAATTGTAAGCAGCTGACGGTGACATAACAGATGACAAGGATTCCTTCAACTCCCTTTGATCTGTGCTGCTGAAAAGTCAGGAAGGTTCGAGCCCCTTTCACCTGTGGACTTCTCCAGTTGGGGAACAGGGACCCATCGCAAGGGGTGAGTCCCATTTCCTGAGAGACACGCGGGGTCAGAAGAGGAACTGAATGGTGGGGTAGCACCTTCCAAACCAAACTCGACCCCTCTCCTTCCTGCCATTTTTCTTTCTCCTTTCCCTGAACGTGGGCATTCGAGTTCAGTGTCTCAGAAACCCAAGAAGCTAAGGCTTCGTTTGCTGTGTAGGAAGAGGCGTTGTCTAACACAGATTGCTTTGCGAGACTGATTGTGTTTGGACTGTGGTTAGGCGGTGAACTGCTTGTCTTCAATCAAAGCAGGAAGAAGAAAAGACTCTTCCTTTGAATCCAGAGGGAATCCCTTGAGCCCTTTATCTTTGTATTAAGAAGGCTTTTGAAGATTATAGGTGGAGAAGATTGTGAACTCTCAAGAACAAGAAATGTCTTGGGTTTTTGAAGTTTGATAAATTGGGAAAGGTAAACACCATCCTACATTCAGGATTGAAAACTCCATCCTCTAGGTATCTAATGCCAGAAGACCCCTATGCTCATGACAGGGAGAAAGGACTGTTAACAAGAAAACAGAGGGCCCTGCTCCTGAACGCCTAGGCAGCCTTCCAGGGTGGCGCGGTCCCAGACCTCAGCAATTCCCTCTACCACATACCAGTCCCCTGCTTGTTTAAGAAAACCATTAAATAAAATTCAGTTGCGGCCACCAAACCCTAGGACACTCAGGAAGTGGTGCTCAGCCAGAGGTAGGTCGGAGTCCTACATTTTGGAAGCATCGTGGGAAACGAGGAAGCAGCCTTTACCACATGCCGGAGTCTCTGGGAGAAAGGGGCCGTCCGTCCTTCATGGCACAGAAGGGGGTTTAGAGCAGTGAGGCGGGCTCAGAAGCCAGGAGGAGGATTCCAGCCGGGAGGCACTCGCAGCACAGCGCGCTGGGAGCGCGCGTCCCTCACACGGGAGTGCGTGAGAGCCGCCAGAGCGAGAATTAGGAGGTGGTTGATGTTCTGTTTTGTTTTTTGGGAGCGGGGGAGAACAGCTCTTGGAACCGTCTCTGGAGTCGGATGTTGTGAGTTACGGTGCCTTTGGCGTTTGAAGGCCCAGGAAGGGGTGTTCTTAGTTCTCTGTTGTCAGCCCCCTAAGAAGAGATGATGTTCGTCTGGGTCTGCTAAAGAGGTGGCAGGTTTCAGAGCGAGAGTAGCAAACAAAGCAGGTAGAGCACAGAGCTTTTGTGACAGTAACTGCTCTTCAAGAGCACTCGGGCTTCTTTTAGAGGCCCGTGCAGGAAGTGTCCCAAGGGAGCCTCACTTTCCGCCCGTGGCCAGTCCAGGCATTACTGTGCCGCTCGGCCAGACCCGGTGTGGCCTGTGTCCATGGAACTCAGCATCCTGATTCTTAGGGACTTTGGGTCAGAGGCTCTAATCCTGAGACAGTCAGGCAGTGCCCACCTTGGCAGATGAAAGGTGACGCACAAGGGCAGAGCGCCTCAAGAGGAGCTGTTAAGTCCCCATGGGAGAGGGCCAGGTTTGGGGGACTCACGGGGCGGTTTGTAAATGTGCCAGCGCAGCTCTGAACACCGTGCGCTTGGCAGACGTGCACACTCTTTGGTCTGAGCATTCGTCTGAGAAGTCCCAGGAGCACCACCGTCACACTGCTTGGTGACGGCTCTGAGCCAGCCAAGGCTCCACTCCCTCAGGGCTCTCTGCAGAGAAACCCTGGCTTTCTCTACTGACCAGGCATGCTCAGAGCAGAGGAAACTTTATTTGAGGTCAATTAGGCTGTAAATCAAGTCAGATGAAGCCCAATCCCAGCTTCTTCCTAGGCTGAGATTTTTCTTTGGATAACTCGGCTGTTGTGCATCAGGACAGATTTGGATCTTGCCCCATGTCACGTTGGAGTTCAGGAAACCGCCCACGGGTTACCCAGCAGGTCTCATCCCTCACGTCTTGTCCGTTTTCTTTATTGCACAGTCCCTGGGGGGAATGTACAGCCGAGAGTTGTTTATGATAAATAGTGGCTCTCTGAGTAGTTGCCTGTAAAGGGGCCGTATCATCTTTCAGTCTCATCAGAGCTCTGGCCGGGGCCGACTTGGTACCAGGAAAAAGTCTCCATATATCAGACTTCCTGGCTCTCAGACGACAGTTTGAGAAAGACCAAACCACATCCAGATTAACTTCTCCCTGTGATCCGGAGAAGGCAGGCAGCTCTCAGTGCTCACTCCGAGCCACTGGGATTGTGCTGGACTGAAGCTCCGTGCCAAGGCACCGCTGAGCTCCCGGTCCGTTTATTAGACCTACCGGAATGAGCCCCTCTGGAATGAGCCCCTCTGGCTAGACAGCTTCCCTGCATCACTCAGCTCCTGTGTAGGATCTGACCCTCACTGTTCCTCAACTTTCAGACCTCGGGGGCTGCTTCTCTTTTGCTTTTTTCAGTGTCTGCCTTTTTGACAAGAATCTCTGCACTGGTTGCCTCAGTCACAGAATAAACGGCCTTGACTCTGCCCACAGTTTACTTCCTAACTCGTCAGTCCAGACAGGTTCACTGAGGCTCTATCAGGCCAAATGGTTGCCGCTGTTTTCTAGAAGGAAAATGTGGCCTCGCCTTCTGGTCTCTTCCAGGGGGTTTGGTAGACAGTGCCGTTCATTCCTGCCTGCTTCCTGTTTGTCCTTGTGTCTGTAGTGTCAGCTTCTGGAATGCGGCTCCAGCCAGCTCCATCCGCTTGCCGGGGCCAGCCTGGCAGCTCTGTCCTCCTCGAGGTCATGCCAGGCAGCCTCGGGAGAGCCGTGGTTTGGGGGTGGGCAACTCCATCCTTTATACGAAGAATACATGCCTCCCTCCGCTACATTCCCATTCAGGCTTGGGTGCGACCCTGTCTTGTGCTTGGTGACAAGGACTCCTGCGCCTCACAGCATTGAGCTGCTTATCCCAGGGTCCTGGAGTTGTGGGAGGAGAGCTGGCTGGGGCTCCTGCCTCCACCCAGCCCGCAGCCCACGGCAAGCGGCTGCCGCGATTGCTCGGGCCTCGCCAGCCCACGCCGGGCACCCCGGATGGCTTCTTCCGCTTCTCTGAGCCTGCTTCGTTCATTTGTGCTGTCCTGATGCAAGAGAGAGAAGTTGCAGGGTGATCTTGAGTCTCCTTTCTCTCCTGCTTCCTTGTTTATTAACTTGGGATGTCTTCATCCTGGTATACCAAATGGCTGCTGACCCAGCATTCCCTGGGTGTCGTCTTGAAGTCCTGACCCTACTGTGGTGGCGTCCAGTTGGGGAAAAGCAGAGGAAGAAGAAATGGGGCCCCCGCACCCTGCTTCTGTCCTCACTTCTCCCCAAGAGGCACACCTCCTCAGAGCTTGCTCTTAGACTCCTCCTTGTGCAAATCCCCATCACAGTGACTCTTGAGCTCTGGGCTGCAGATGTCTGGGGTCTGACCCCATGTGTGTCCCAGGCATGTTCTACACTGACCCCCAAGGACCCCTCCTTTGGTTGGAGTGAAGGGTGGCCCCCAGACTGCCTTGACCCCAGACGGGTCCAGCCACTGGGCTGCCGTGTCTCAAGGAAATAGGAAATGTTTATAGAGCTGGCCTTGGCCTTGTGTGGAGCCATGTGGCTTCAGGGGGGTTCCTGCACCCCAGACCCTTCCTGCTTTGAGGAAGACAGCACGCTCCGACTTCTCCGGGGAGTAGAGGCCCTGCTTCTCCGCAGGGCAGTGGGTGGAGAGGCCCTGACAGGGCGGAGGGGCAGGCAGCACCTCACACGGGAGCTGGTGAGGATTCCGGAAGAGCCAGCATGTCCACGGGGGCGTTCTCTCTCCCTGCTTCCTTCCTCCGGCTCTCGGTGAGGGCAGTTGCTGGCATCAGTTTGCTCACTGCTTCTAGGTTGGCAGTTTCAAACCCCACTGGAGGTTCCAGCAGTATCTGGAAGGTTCCCTGGGATGAGGATCATCCTGTGTTGTCCTGCCCAAGCCTTGGCTTCCCAGCCTCTCCAGGACCAGGAGGCCGGCTGCTCTCCTGCAGCAGGTTCTTAGAAATGATTTGGGGCTTGGAGTAGAGGGTCTCTTGAGGTCGGGGGTTGAGGACCAGCTGAGTTTTGTCTGGCCAAGTCCCCTCTCATCTCAGAGTCACCGAAGGGACAGAGCAGAGGATGTGGGCTCCATCTTGGCAGCCAGTCCTCACCAAGCGCCTTTGTGCAGGGCGTCCCGGGTGTTGGGTATATGACCTGTGTTGTAGCGGGAGACACATGCCAAACAGACCCCTGCGATCATTTCCACTGTGACAAAACAACACAGGGTAGGAGAGGCCCCGAGAGGGGCTGGGGTGCCACAGGGAGTGGGCGCCTGTTACCTGGAGGCAGTGGTCACAGCGAGCAGGCCCTGAAGGACAGCATCCCAAGGGAAAGCGCCCCGAGCTGTGGGAGGACCACTCAGTGAGGCAGGAACAGAGTTGACGTGTTCGGAAAACGGGAAGGGGCCAGCATGGCTGGATCGTGGCGATGAAGGGGCCCCCATGCAGGAAGCCATCAAGGGCTCTCAGCCATCAGGCCCCGGGGTCCAGGGCTGCTGCGTGGGCCGGGAGAGCAGGGGGTTGGGGGTGGGTGGGTCAGAGAGTCAGTTCAGTTCCAGATGCTTCTTGAGGGCTCGAGACCTGCTGGCAGCCTGGGTGTGGTGGGCGAAGGAACGATGAATCCGGAGTACTTCATGTTCCCTGGGCTGCTCCGAGAGTCACCTCTAGAGTGAGAGAGGTTGGGCAGGAGCCCCAGAGACCTCAGCTCCTGAGTCTTGGTTCCCTGAGAAATGTGGGGTGTCACGGAAAGAGCGCCTTAAATACGCAAAGCAAAAACTAACAAAATTGAAGGGAGAAATAGTTGGTCCCACTGTAACGGTTGGAGACTTCAGTAGTTACCTTCAGTGATCAGGAGAACATCTGGGCAGGTCGGCAGTAGAGGACTTGAACAGCCCTAGAAACCAACGAGACCTCGCAGGGACCTGCAGAACTCCCCACCCTGCAGCAGCAGGCTGCGTGTTCCTCTCCAGCGTACATGGGACATTCTGCAGGATAGAAAAATGATTGGAATCATGCAGAGTATGTTCTCCAACCGCAGTGGAATGAAATTAGAAGGAGAACTAGGAAGTCCACACATGTGGAAATTAACCTAGTTACCTAGTGGACCAGAGAAAGAGAAAGTTAGGTGTCCAGACCTCCCAAGAGTGCGGTGAAAGGGGAAGTGTCCCGAGCAGGGACTGTCAGCTGTCAGGGCCGCTGGCCGGACATGGGCGTCACTGTGTGGCTGGCTCCCACGGTAAGGCAGAGTGCGAGCCTGGCTGCTTCTCCGTGGCCTGCAGGGTGCCTGGCGGGTGGAGTCTTTTCCTTGAGCAAGTGCCAAGTGAGCTCCTATGTGAGGACCACTTCCCACCTGGAACTCAGAGTCCAGTGGGGGACCCTGACCCAAATCCCAGGATTGGAGTCAGAGCCACGAAGGAGAGGCGTGAGGGGCAGTAGATCACAATGACTGAGGGATTCCTTCTCATCTGAGGTGGAAGGAGGACGTCATCAGGTGAGGGAGCAGGTCCTCTGCAGAGGCCAGAGAGAGGGTGGCCATCTCCAGGTCCCAAAGGTCATCCAGGAAGGGGCAGATCCCCCAGGACCTGGGAGGCCACTGTGCGAGGGTTTTGGTGCAGTTGAGATGCTCAGTGAATTAAAACAGGAGAGGAGAGCCTAGATCCTCAGGGTGGGCATGGGGCCGTGCTGGGCCTGCTGTTAGGAGTGGCTGGAAGAATAGGCGAGGCTGCACAGAGCATTCGGAGGCCAGAGCCAGCCTGCAGGGCTCAGGAGGGCATGAGTTTACCCAGCAGGATGTGTCCTGTATCAGCTGCCCAGGCTGGGCGGCTGGCTTAAGGGCCAGTCTGGGGTAGTGGCTAGCCCAGGGTGGGATGCCCGGGCTCTGCTGGGTGGGCGGAGGTTTCAGCAGCTGGGCTGGGCATTCTCTCACCTTTGCTAAGTATCAGAGTGAGTGGTACCTGGAGTCTGCTCCCCGTTGATGTCACCTGGGGAAAGGGACAATATGGGGGAGTGCTGGTGACAAACCAGAGTCAGCTCTGCATGATCAGATGCAACCCCAGGTGCTGGCATCTGTGGAATCAAAGCGCTACCTGGGTGTGTCTCAGCTCCCATACTAAGTCCTGGGCTTGGGGAGCTGTTTGTAACCCAGGTCCCTCGCGTCCCAGGGGCACTCAGGACTCAGTTCACGTCCCTGGCTCCCACTGGCACCTGCCCCCTGAGCTCAAGCTCTGCCCCAACTGAGCCTGAAGGCTGGGAGTTTGGCCACATCTAGGTTTGAGTGGTGGACATCATAATAATGCCTGGGAACTGGCCTTGGTGCTGGGCTGAGCACGTGACCTGCTGTGTGACTTTGCCCTGAGCCCTCCCTGCAAGGGGGTTGCTGCAGCATCCCCTTTCCAAGTGAGGAAACCAAAGCCTGGGCCAGGTAAGCCTCATGCCTGGGAAACGGCAGCACCGGTAAACTGACTAAACTGGGCGAGCATTCAAGAGGTGGCAAGGACAGAGCAGGCTTCATTCCATGCTCGTGTCCCGGCCGCTGTTTGGTGCTGGTGGCAGGGCCAGCCTACTTGACACGAGCATTTTATTTCGCTTTGGACTCGGTGTTTTCGCTGTTGTCCAGTGACTAAGGGAACCCCCTGTTGTATCAGGAGGATTTTGTGTTTCCCAAGGACTCTGGCTTGGCCTCCTCTGAGCCTCCCAGTTGGCCAGATGGTGCTAACTGGCCCTCGTTACATAGTCCCCGAGAACCATTTCTAAGGAGTTCTTGGGACACGGACCTCAAGCAAGAAGCCCAGGCTTGCTTGTCTGACACAAACCCGAGCGCTCAGCTCTCACCAGGGAGGAGAAAATCCAGGTTAGGATTTTTTCTTACTGCTGTGAGTTAGCTGTGTGACTTTGAGGAGACCTCCTACCCTCTCTGGGCTCTGGCTGCCCCTCAACTCTGGCCCTGGGCCCCTAAGCTGAGATGACGTTTACATTTTTAAAGGATTATAAAGACGAAAACAGACCGAGGTGTGGCCTGCAAAGCCAGGAGTACTCACTGGCCCTTTATGGAGAAATGTGCCACCTTTCCTTTAGGGGGTCTCTCCTGGTCCCGTGACCTCCAGTGTTGTCTACTGCGTGACCTCCCACACAGCACTCTGCGGTCTGCAGCGCACTGACATGCATCGTCTCAATCCCTCACAGCCTGCTGGGGGGGGGGGGCTCTCTTGGGCTAAACTTGACCTCCGAGGAGCTTTTCTGAAGATGAGAAAACTGGCTCTTCTGCTCACTCGTAAACAGAGTAGGCCAGGAGGAGAGGCATTCGCTTGCCAGACTGCTCTTGGCTGCTGTATTCTGAGACGGGACATACATGAGGGGTCGTGGCCGTGTATGGGAAGGGAAGGTGGACACCACTCATTCTCAGTCTTCGCTGTTAGTTGTTCACGTTCTAAAACTGAAGGTTGATAGAGTAGGAAGTTCTTCAGCCCCCTTCTCTCTGAGCTTGTGGTTGTGCTGTTGTGTGTAGGGGCTGTTGTCTTTGATGGTTGATGGTCTGAGCGCTTTGCAGGGGGCTTTGGCCCGAAGCATCAAAGCTCTCTCTCATTTGCTCTGAAAATAATAGCCCGCCTTGAGACGGGTCCCCACCGTAGAATGTTCCAAGGCAAAGAACAGAAACTGCTCTGATCCGGTGTTATACGACCATGTTAAACAGTCCTGCGGCTCTTCATAGCGGGGAGGGTCGCTTTTCAGCTCTTGGCAAAGTGAACTGTAGCCAGATAAAGTTTCGCTGTGTTTGAGTCTGGGGGTGGCAGGCCAGTCAGCTGTAATCTGCAGAGACACAGAAACTGATCCTAGTGCTGTAGATGCTCCGCTTGGCACAGGGTTTGGTAGGCCAGATGCAGAGGTTCACCAGAGGTAATTTTTGAGCTTTAGGTTGAAATTCTGCCTGTGGTTCTGGTGGCTGAGTTCAGGGAGGTAGCCCTCAGCATCATCGCCTGTCAGGGGCCGTCAGTACGGAGCTGGGAGTTGTTCAGCTGGGAGTTGTTGGCTTCGTTAGCCTGGCACCTTCTCACCACCCTGCTGTGCTCTTGTTTCAGAGATCAGCTGGAGGCTCCAGTCCCGACGGTGGAGAAGGTAAGGAACTATCTAGCACGCTTAACCGTTTGTTAACCAGTTGTAAAAACGGAAGTAACCTGATTTTTCTCCTCCTCCGTAGATTCTGACCGGGAAGATGGAAATTACTGCCCTCCTGTCAAGCGAGAAAGAACGTCGTCTTTAACCCAGTTCCCCCCCACGCAGCCAGGTAACGCTCGCGCTTAGTGAATGACGAAAGCACATGTGCTCAGAAACCCATTGCCGCCCTCCCGTGCCCCTCTTCCGTCCTCCGTCCCCTGCCCAGATCCAGCGAGAATCAACCCCAGGCTCGGTCTCCATCAGGTGAGGTTAGAGCTTGCCCAAAATGTAGCAGCATGTGTCCCGTGTCTGGAATCAGTGACATGGCATGGTGAGACTTCGTGGCCTGAGGAAGACTGTGAAGAAATCATCCTTCTGAAATGGAGGAAAAGGATTCACCGTTGAGAGCCCTGTTGGGACCTCTGACCGTTAATTACGTGTCTTCTTTCCCAGGCTGCTGGCCACACGCTGAAGGTGTAGGGGTGGGGTGTTCTCCCACCCAGCACGTGCCCAGCACTGGCAGTCTGGTGAAACAGCCCAGACACACACGTACCCCGGTAACTGGCAAGCCGTGAGGTCCCAGCAGAGACCTGGGTGTGATGCCATGAGCTCCCAGATGGAAGGGGGCTTGGTGAGGCCTACAAGGGTGGGCCGCCCTGGAACTGCACAGGGAGGCGGGCCTGAGGGCTTGGAGGCCCTGGACGTAAGGCCTGGCCTGGTCATGTGCATGGAGGTCACCCTAGAGGCTCATACAAAGGCTGGTGCAGAAAGAGACAGGTTCCCAGGGCAGAGAGAGCCGCTGGGGCTACCTAGTGGCAGCCAAGGGATGCCTCTGCGGCTTAGAGGGTGAACACCACGGGGCTCTTCCCTCTTCCCCATTCTGACTTCCCCACTTGGCACTGTCTCGGGTTCTCTGTCTTAGCTGTGTAGTGTCCCATGGAGACGCACATGTAATTAGAGCTTCTCCGGTTACCCAACCAGAAAGTCATCCTCGGGAAGTTCACGCAAATCATTTGACAGTTGTGAACCTTGAGGATGTCGCTTTAAAGGAGAAAACACTCTCGAAAGTTGTTTGTGCTTACGAAAGTCACGCAGACCTCGCAGGAATGTACGACGTGGAAAGCCAGCGTCCTTTCACGGCCATCCCTCTGACACGCTTGATTTTGTGCCAGTTTCCCTCGATGTTGACTTGGGACATGGCCACGTCCCTTTTCACAGCTGTGTTAGGTTCCTCTGCATGGCTGGGGAGCTGTCCAGATGGTTTGCAGTCCAGGCTGCAGTGGACATCCTTTTTTAAAGGACCTCTGCACAGGTAGCCAGGTGGCCTCTGTGCAGGAGAACAGGTGTTCCCACCCCCTGGTCGTCGGTTTTATCTGTCCCCACTCACCGCTCACTTGCTGCATCCAAAGGCCCCACAGAGAGGAGAGGCAGCCTTTTGTGCTGCAGCCAGAGCTCGAGAGGCAGGAGCTGCCAGTCCTTTTTCCTCCCTAGCCTGCTAAAAACCGCCTCCCTTCCGGTACAGCGGCACCTAGGAGATACGGAGCTCTCGGTCGCCAGGGGAACTAGGGACGTAAGGGGCAGTGCTAACGTGGAAGGCGTTTTTCACTTTCCTGCTGCGCTCAGGCTTAGTTCTAGGCCCCTGAGTTCCACTCCTTTGTGGAAGCCCGTTGGTGGCCGCACCCTGGGGGCAGTTGCTGTTGTGAAGTAAGATCTGGAGCGGGGGGGCAGCCTCCCACACGGTGTGGAGCATCCAGCGCCCCACACTGCCCTGCTGGCTGCCCCCGCAGGGGTGTAAGGACAAGATGGGCAACTGCCGGTATATGGAGTTGCCATGAGACAGACAAAAGGCCGTTGGGTGGAGACCCCATTGGAGTGCTGTCCCCTCCCGAGCTGGGGCTTGAGAATCGACCCTGCGTGTCCACCCTGCCTACTCACGCTGTTTTTCCTCTTGTTCCCTCCCCTGCCCGCACCTCCCTGCCGACAGTATCAAAAAACAATGTTTTTATGCCATCAACCTTCTGCGAGTCATCTGCAGGCAATTCTGACTCAGAACCAGGTGAGCCCTCGCGTCCCTCTTCCTACCCACCATCCCTCGGGGTTTTCCTGGGAGGAAAAGCAGTTGATGCTGGAAAAATGAGGTCTTCGCCAGGAACGGGCTTGTTAAACCAGCTCTTGTTTTCAGTTCCTAGGTTTTTCCCCCCTTAACTCTTCCGCTCATAAGTTTGAAACCTAGCATGAGACAAGGCTTCATAACCCTTCGAGTGTCTGTTTCTGCAAGCAGAGCCTGGTTGCAAGGAACTTTAAGTCCTTTAGAAAAAATTTTTCAAAAGATGTATTCATTTTTCAAAAGTTTGTACAAGTAATGCATTCATATTATTATAAAAAAAGTAAATCAGAAATACATCAAATAAAAAGAATCCCTGCCCTCTTTCCACTACCCCTGCCATGGCAAAGGTAACTCCTGTGACATTTGTACGATTTTCCAGAGCCCTTTTCTGTGTATTAAATTCTCACATTAATTAATACTGCTTAAGATCTGTTCAGATAAATGTATTTAATCGCAGCTTTAAGGCTGTAAGGAAAACAGCTTGATCCCTTCTGAAGAGTATGGAACCTTCCTTTTTTGGTCTTTCGCTGGAGAACCAACTCCAAGATTTCTTGAAAGTCTCTCCCACGTGGCTGAAATTCCTCATAAAACATTTAACGAGCAGGTTTAACAACGCGAATTCTGTAACCCAACCTGCCTTATATGAATTCATTGCCGACTTCAAAAGCTCTGCCAGATAAGTCCTCGCTGGCATGATGTGGATGTCAGAGAAGAGGCGAGTCTTTGTAACTTTCAGGAGTGATTTGATGGCACCGTTTCAAACAGTCGAGTTCATTTTGACTCCAGAAGCACACTATTCTGAGCTGCCCCCCTGGCTGTGTCCTGCGGAGGAGCCTGGGTTTCGAGGTCCTCAGGAATAGCACATTGTCCGTCGTAGCTGGGGTGTCGCTTGGCAGGTGGTTCTGAACAGCGGGGCAGGGTCCCCTGGTCCAGATTATCCGTCGCTGAAGCCGTGCGTCTCAATCCCTCCCTCACACTGTCAAGCCCTAGCGCGAATGTCACGGTGGCTTCCGAGGTCTGTGCCTGACGGTCTCCCTCCCCTCTCTCCACCCTTCTCTGCTGGGTGAGCAAGTCAGTTCGCAGAGTGAACTTCACATCCTTGCCTGCCTGCCTTCGGGTTTTTAGCTTTAATTCTGAAAAACTTTACCACTTGCAGAATTTTAAAGCATTTCTCTGTCCCTTTTACCTGAGACCCCTATCGGTTTTCCCCATCATCCCCATGAGTCCTTTAGAGCAAAGGGATTGGGCCTGTGTCACGCCGTGCTTGTGTCTCCTTCCAGTGGGAATGCTTACTTGGTCTCCCCTCGACGCTTACACACTGGCTGTTCTGTGGTGGTCCCTCCGGGTGGGCTTGCCCGGCGCCTCCTGGGGACTAGACCCAGGTTAGGCATCTTGGGTGAGGACAGCACGGAAGCGACACTGCGTCCTCAGTGTGCGCAATGTCCACTCCCCGCCTGCTGGCAGGGTTAACCTTGTTCCCTCGATCAGGGTGCTGCCGGCCAGGTTTCACCAGGTTAAATTACTTTTCTCCACGCTTTCTGACAGATATTTTCTAGAGAGAGACTTTGAGACTCCGGACGGTGCGTTCCCCATCTCACTCCTGCCCTCCAAGTTTTGCAGCCAGTCCTGTTTTCTTGCTGGAAATACTTTTCACTTGGAGGATCACCCCGTGGGATCCTCTGACCCCGCCAGAACCCTGCATCCACGCACTGGTGTTCTCTGGGCGGAAGAGCTTGAAAGCAAGCTCCCCACTTGGTGCGCCTTGATTGATCATGTCAGTAGGATTGGTGGTTCCTGTTTGAGTCCGTGGGATATAATCTCTTGTCACTGGTTTCTATTTTACTGTTCAGATTGTCCCAGATTTAGCCAGCGGAGACCCTGTCGGGGGCTTCCTGTGTCCTTTGGCATGTCCCCGCTGCTCCTTTGAGTGCTTCCTTCACTTTGTTGCAGCCAGAGGCTCCTGGCTCATCCTCCTTCCTGTCGCAGCCCTGGAGTCTCCTTGGTTCCTCAGAGGGGCCCTGGGTCTGTGTGGTGGACAGTGGTCTTTAGAAACCGAGATCTGGGGGCTGCATGTGCTCCCACAATCTCATGGTGTGTCCTCACTCCGAGACACGCAGTGGACAGAGCTGGGGACATGCTCATCTCCATCTGTGTGGCTCTGTGTCTCCAGAGATGACCTGGAGAACGTGGATACCGCCAGTCCAGGAGCAGCAGGGTCCTTTTAGCTTCCCCCCGGCATGTTTCTGCCTCTCTTTCCTGACAGTGAGCAGCGTGGCTCCCTCCATCCTTGGTGTGCTACCCATCGCTCCCTCCCCACCCTGCGCCAGCACTGTCCTCGCACAGGCCCCGGCTCCAGCCAGGCTCAGTGTCCTGGGCACACCAGGTGTACTTCCGGTATACTTTCCTGGTTAAATCAGGGGTTCCCACGGGGTGAGCATTGCTTCCTTCAGACATCACCCATGGAGACACCTGCAGACAGGAGCCAGCTTGCTCCAGACTTGTTTCCCAGGAGGGCAAAGGCAGCCCCGGTGGTGTGGGGGGGTAAGGGGGTGGGGGCAGACATCCTCTTCCTCTCCGGAGGGCTCTCCTCCTCCAAGGGATGAGGTGCCTCAGGGAGACATAAGTGCAGCAGCCTGCACAGCCCCAAGCCTCACCTTGACTGTGAGGCAGGAAAAGCAAGTTTCTGGAAGAAGCCAGAAGCAACCATCCATGTTTTAGTGAGGTGGGCCCAAGACAGGGGCCTCCAGAGTTTGGCTGCCCCGGGAGCACACCTTTCTGCTGTCCTGGGCCCCTTCTGTCCCCTGAGTCCCCAGGTCGCTTTAGAAGTGCAGCATACCTGTCTGTCTGTCCGTTCAGTGCAGCGTTGAGCTAGGTTTCCCGTGCGGCTGCAGAGTGGGCCAGACTCTGCCCCAGCACCACGGGCGGGGCAGTGGCAGCAGTTACTCGGACCCGCCACCCCACCACGCAGCCTGGGGGCTCCAATCGGGGTGCGTGTTGCTCTGCGCACAGCAGACTGTAGAAGAGCAGTCTACAGCCAAGACGTAAGCGTTGGAAAGCCAGCTCTGAGGGCTTTCGAGAAATTATCGCAATTGTGAGTTTGACCTCGGCTTTTAAAGATGTATCTAAATTGCCAATCATCTTCTGAATAGTGCTGTGCCTTGGAAATGTAGTTCTGTATTTCCTTTCTAAAAAGGAGCATATGTTGGCATCGCTTCCTCTGCATCCTGTGGCATCTGGTTCTCCTGAGTTTGGTTTTATGACTGCTCTGTAACGGGAGAGGCACCAGTCCCGCCAGCAGGCTGCTGGGAGCCCATCTGGCGGTGCAGCCCCTTCCTGCTGACCGGCAGTGAGAATCGTTAGGATCCTGTTGTCGCCCAGGGAAAGTAGTATGACTCCCCAGCACAGCAGGGGAAGTGTCTTTCTGTCGCTTTCTAAATTCTGCTTTGATTTTGCTTCGTATCTGAAAGTTCAGCCTAAAAAGGTGTTTTAGGTTTTGTCATCATCTTAATGTACAATTGAATGGTTTTTTGTATATCCACAGAGCTATTAACATAATTAATTTTAGAACATTTCCATCTCCCCAAAAACAAGCCCCGTCCCGGTTCTCCATCAGCAGTCATTCCCCAAACTCCCTCCCCCAGCCCCCGGCAGCCCAGAACCCACTTTCGGTCTCTGTGAATTTGCCTGTTCTGGATGTTTCATATAAACAGAATCAGACGGTGTGTGACTTTATGGGGCGCCTTTGCTTTTTTGGTTTTTTTTACTTCACATTTATTTAAGCCTTTAATATCTTCCGACAATGTTTTATAGTTCTTTTGTTGTATATTTACTCCCACGTATTTTAGTGCTTTTGGTGCTATTGTAAAATGGAGTTTTCTTGATTTCATTTTTGGGTTGTTCAGGGCTGGTGTGTAGACACCCAGTTGATTCCTGCAATTGATCTGTGCCCTGCATCCTGACAAGGGCTGGACCTGAGCGTGACAGCTGGGTTCATAGCTGCGTCCAGAAGCGGCCTGCCTGCCTGTGTCACAGGCCTTTTATGACAATCCTTCCTGTCTTAGAGCAGATTAGGCTGCCGTCCCCACCAGTGGGCACAGTCACCAAGACACAGATTACGGGATCCACATGGAAAGGCGGCTGAGCTGAAGCCAGGCTTTCGGGCCGTCCCGGGAGCCACCATGCGCTTGCTATTTTCTTCCAGATTGTGTGTGTGTCAGCCCAGACTCTGTCCTGGGGAGACCTGGCCTCCGCACAGGTGGCCAGGAGAGCTCTGCGGCACATCTGGAAAGAAGAAGGAAGCCAGGCGTCTGCCGCCTTTGGCCTTCGCACCACAGAAAGCGTGTCTCCTTTCCCAGACGTCTGTTGGGAAAAGCACACACTGAGGCTTTTCCCCGCCACAGTCTCGTCCTCTAGGAAAGGGACACAGGTCTTGGGAACGTTGGTTCTGTGGTTCCCCATCATTCTCCAGGGCTGTCTCAGCACCGGGGCAGGCCAGCAGATCTCAGTGCTCTCAGCCTGCGGGCCGGCTGGTCCCCTCACTCTGGGAGCCCACCGTCAGCAGTTGCCCCAGAGGCACCCCTTCCAGCAGCCCCCTCCCTCCCCCTTGCCCAGGCCGAAGTTGGTCCCTGAGGCCAAGACCAGAGCCTCTGCTGCCCGTTCTCCCCCAGCCCAGCCCCGCCCCAGGCAGGCCTACTATTCATGCTTCGTCTTGTGCTTTTAGAGGAAAGGAGCAGCGGGTTCCGGTTGAAGCCACCGACCCTGATCCATGGCCAGGCCCCCAGCGCAGGTAGGTCTCCCGCCGGGGCGGGGAGAGGAGATGATGTCCTGACACCTTTCCAGGCCTCTCTGCCCAGCTGCACCCAGACACTGGGCTCAGCCTGCGTTCTAGGTCATCTATGACCTGACCACGTGCCCTGGAAAGCTGCTTGAAGAGAGGCAGTTTGACCAGGGAGCTTGGGACCCCCTCCTTGTGAGCCCTACGCTCAGAAAAGACAGTGGCGCAGGAGCAGGCTCAGCCTGGGGACCACGTGGACTGTGTGCCCGGCCCAGCGCAGTTGGTGTGGCCTGTCTCCCCAGAGCATTGTGCCCCAGCGTGCCATGCGTTAACGCCGATTAGCAGAGCTGCAGTACCCCAGTGGCTCGCTGCGTCACCGTACTAACTGGATTAATTTGCAGAGACGATCAGTTATGTGGGAATTTCACTTAATCACATATAAAAATAGGCCAGACACGGTAGCTCACGCCTGTAATCCTAGCACTCTGGGAGGCTGGGGTGGGAGGATCGCTCAAGGTCAGGAGTTCGAGACCAGCCTGAGCAAGAGCGAGACCCCGTCTCTACTAAAAATAGAAAGAAATTAATTGGCCAACTAAGAAAATATATAGAAAAAATCAGCCAGGCATGGTGGCGCATGCCTGTAGTCCCAGCTACTCGGGAGGCTGAGGCAGGAGGATGGCTTGAGCCCCGGAGTTTGAGGTTGCTGTGAGCTAGGCTGATGCCATGGCACTCTAGCCTGGGCAACAGAGTGAGACTCTGTCTCAAAAAAAACCCAATCACATATAAAAATAACAGCAGCCAGAATCTGCATGTCTAGCCATAAAGACCTGAGGTTTTTTAAAAAGTTCTTCCCTGCAAAGTCTAGCCTGCTGGGGCCCGTCTTCTCTGAAGCACCTGGGGCTAGGGGGTCTTGTGTTTCTGCCAGGGCCCGGAGGCCCTGGGACAGCCACCTTCTGTCCCCAGGTCTGCCGAGCCAGAAGCCAAAGGAGCAGCAAAGGAGCGTGCTTCGCCCGGCAGTGCTGCAAGCCCCGCAGCCGAAGGCGCTGTCCCAGACCGGTAAGAAACGGCGGCCCTGGCACCTGGGCTCAGACGGCAGGGTAGAGCGGTTCTGAAGTCGCGCCCGGGACAGCGGTGTCGCGACACAGGTGACTGCTGAATGCACCCGGAAATACAGAGAGCTCGGGGAAGGTGATCCTTTAAATGAGCCGCCCCTCCCCGTTCCCTCCAACCCTCCCCTGGTGAGCCCTGCAGAGGAGAGAAGCGTGTATACAGCCTCTCCGAAGCTCTGGGCTGAGCGTGACTGTGGGTGGAAACCGGCTTTGTTCATACCCTGTCTCCATAAAAGCCGGCCAGTTCCTGGGAATATTTAGATTTGCCCCTGCGTGTTTGCGGAGGAAACCTCAGCCTTGTAACTTTACAGGTCGTCTAAGAGACTCGAAGGGTCCTTTTGGTTAGATACGTGTTTCCATCTCATCTGCCAGCTTGTAGATGTAACTCCTAAACCGCGCTTCCATTATATCCACAGCAGTGGTGGTTTCCAGTTAGTCCTCAATTTTCTTAATACTAATGAGCTTTTCTTCCTCTTCATCTTTCCATGTAATGCCCCCTAATTCTCCAGAAGCAACTCAGCATCTGACACGTGGGAAATAGTTCCTATTTCTGAAGGGTTTTTAGTTACGTGGGACTTTATTTTAAGCTAATGCTAAACAGTCAAAGCCAGATTTAAAACTGTGTGTTGGCTGGGCGCGGTGGCTCACGCCTATAACCCTAGCATTCTGGGAGGCCGAGGCAGGCGGATCGTTTGAGCTCAGGAGTTTGAGACCAGCCTGACCAAGAGCAAGACCCCGTCTCTATTAAAAATAGAAAGAAATTATCTGGACAACTAAAAATATATAGAAAACATTAGCCGGGCATGGTGGCGCATGCCTGTAGTCCCAGCTGCTTGGGAGGCTGAGGCAGAAGGGTTGCTTGAGCCCAGGAGTTTGAGGTTGCTGTGAGTTATGCTGATGCCATGGCACTCACTCTAGCCTGGGCAACAGAGCGAGACTCTGTCTCAAAAACAAAAAAAAAAAGGCTGGACGCGGTGGCTCCCGCCTATAATCCTAGCACTTTGGGAGGCCACGGTGGACGGATCGCTCAAGGTCAGGAGTTCGAAACCAACCTGAGCAAGAGCGAGACCCCGTCTCTACTTAAAATAGAAAGAAATTAATTGGCCCACTAAAAATATATAAAAAAAATTAGCCAGGCATGGTGGCACATGCCTGTAGTCCCAGCTACTCGGGAGGCTGAGGCAGAAGGATTGCCTGAGCCCAGGAGTTTGAGGTTGCTGTGAGTTAGGCTGATGCCACGGCACTCACTCTAGCCTGGGCAACAGAGCGAGACTCCGTCTCAAAAAAAAAAATCTGTGTGTGTTGTATACTCTTAACTATTTACAGGAGGGGAAAATGCATCATCACCGTACTAGTAGAACTCATTAAGAATTGTCCCCCAGTATATTTTCTTTTTCTGTATTTTTTATGCTTAGCAATAATGCTTCTTGACACACTGAAAAGTCACGTGGTTCTTTTTCAAATAAAGATAAGATATCCTCACTTCCGTGAGGTTTTCAGGGTGGAGGGGTATTTTTTTTTTAACTTAAGAATTTGTGGCTCTTAGAGATGTGAGGTCCTTTCCTTAAAAAGCAGACATTGTACTGCGGCCCACTCGGTAAGGAGGAGGCCCTAGACAAGGTCCAGCCCCTCAGCAAGCGGGGGCGGGAGGTGCCTTGTCGTGATTCCCTGTCTCTCCTTCCTTCCCCCGCAGTCCCCAGCAGCGGCACCAACGGGCTCAGCATCCCAGCAGACTGCACAGGGGCAGCGCCAGCAGCATCACCCGAAAACCCCGCTCGGAGAAGCCCTTCCGAATCTGCCGACAAGGCATGCACACTCGAGGTCGGTGGGTCCTGGGCCGGGGGCATGGCGTGCTCGGCCCGCTTGGGCGGGAGGGTGACGCTGCTGGGTGCAGCTGAGTGCATAGACCTGTTCCGAGCAGTCTGGATGTGAGGCTGTTTTAAGGATTCCTGGATTTGCTCAGTGGTCTTGACTATGACTGACAAACCAAATTACTAAACTGCCAAGAGTGGCCTTTCTCCGTCAAAGAGAACGATGCCACCAGCATGCTCTGCCGCAAAGTGTTCCTGCTGGGGGCACCCAAACCGTTGCGCTCTGGGGAGTCACTGGGGCCAAAGGATTGCCTGTCATGGACAAGTGTCTTGCAGCATTTCATATGATGAAGCATGTTCCACACTCAGACATCCCCTCGGGGATTCACACGTGTATGCCCATTCTCGTTGAAAAAGTTCGCCTGGGGAGTCAGCTCAGAAATAATTTATTTAAGGGGAGAAATTCCTTGGGGATGTAGGCTTTAGGCCGTGTGTTCACGGCCGCTGTAAATAAGGGCGTGCGTTCACGGCCGCTGTAAATAAGGGCGTGCGTTGAAGAGCCTGCCGTCAGGGTTGGCAGAGATGGGTTTGGAATCAGAGTTGAAACACAGACGTGGCGTCTTTCGTGTAAAGGCCAGGCTGGATCTGTGTGTCTGTTCTCTGCTCCACCCATCTCAGTGGCCTGCAGTTTTATACCCTCTACCCCTGGCAGATGCCTGGGCTCCATGGTGAAAGCAGCCGTCTATAATCAGAATTTAAACCGTCACCGAGGACCACCCCTCCCCGCTTTAAACTGCAGCTTGCTGAGTTGGAAATACAGGTCACTTCGGCAGCACGCTGCTGCTTGGGAACTTTGGTGGCTGGGATTTCCAGGGTGCAGGCGACTTAGGTGTACGGGTTTGAGTTGGAGGGAGACCTAGAAGTGATCCAGCCCATCCCGTCCGCCTCTGGTGTGCCCAGTGGCAGGTACGCAGGCCAAGTGGGCAGCGCTAGCTGCGAGAGCTCGAACCTTGCCTGGTCCACATCTGCCTGCGTCACTTTCGTGTTGGTTCTAGCCCTTCCTCGGCAATGAAGACAAGCATGTTCTCTCAAGTTCCTGAGCTCAGAGGTCAGGACAGTCTCCACTGTCCCTTCATCAGGCTGGATGGCCCTGGTGGCTGGAGTCAATTTCCATGCCTTGCCGTCTCCTGGCTGTCACTCCCAGTGCCGGGAGGGTCTGTCCCTCCTGGGATCCCGTGTCTGGCTCCAAAGCCAGTGTTCCACATGTGTCTGGGATGGAGCCACACACGCCACACCCCCGTCAGCAGCTCTGCATGTGGTAGGCACCCAGACAGAGGTCACACGCATGCTGTCTCGTGACCACCCAGTTCAGATGAGATTTTCAGAGCTGGCCATGCCCACCCTTCTCTGGCCTTGTGGCAGCAGCCCAAACAGGACCTTTGCCCTTCCCTGCCGCCCACGAACATGGCACACACATGGCACCCATTGGGGACCATGAGCTTAGGGGCTGGGGTAGCCCATGCGAGAGCCGCCATGGTTAGATTTCAGGTACTTTCCTTGGGAAAGAGGAAGAGCCACTGCCTTCCCCCCCACACACACACACACACACTGAGACTGATCACAGGCCTCAGGATTTGCTTATTAGTTTAATTAAAGCCTTTTAGAAGTCCCCACCAGGTCATGCATATGCTCTGCGATCAGAAACGGTTTGCGGCCTGCAGCCCTGCCTGTGTCCCCCACCTCACGTGACCCTATGGGCTCTGCCTACTGGGAGTAGCCCCAGTCAGAGGGTGAACAGGGAGCACACAGAAGCCAAGGGCCGGGCGCATGTCTCCGCTAGAAGCGTATCCCCGTGCTCTGCGGTGGGCCTGGGCATCGGCCTGTCCTCTAAGGACTCCCAGGTCGCCAGACACAGTGTGTGTTTGATTTTAAAGGGCGATGTTCACTCTTGCACAGGCATGAGGCTGCGGTGTGGAGGCGACAGCAGCAGCATTTATAGGGAACACAGTAGAGACACACTGAAACTCTGCACAGGTGGACCAGAAAGTGACCCACCCATGCTGGGGCTGGTATTTTAACTCTAGTCTTCCCTGCCTGGTGGCAGCACCTAGTTGCCTCGGGGACTGTCTGCAGCCTTTCTTGCCCTGGGGCTCTGGGTTCTCAGGTCCTTTCATGCCTCCTGGGCGAACCCTGCCTTGTGTTTTTGTCCACACACACATCCCCAGAGCATCTGCCCAAAAGCCCTTTTAAATTTCTTTTCAAATTACACAGCAGCTCTTATCGTGTAGTGTAAGAAAAACATTTATAAGGTACTCGCAACTCCATGTTCCATTGTCCCAAGATACGAATTTGTTCCTAAATGTCAGTTATGAAAGTCAGGCCTGCATGTTAAAAATATTTAAGTAAATGAGAAATTCTACAAAGTGACAAGTGGAAGCCACTGTCCAGTTAAGAAGTCCTTGGGTGACTTAGCTCTGTCAACAGTTTGAATTCTCTCTCTTCTGTTTTTTTTCCTGGACATTTCTACACTCAAACACACTTGGGTTTAGGTTTGCTTGTAGCAGAAGTGGAATCACACTTCCTGGTTTTTCCCTCCAGTCAGTGTGTAGGCATCATCGCATGTCAGAGACCTGCCTCTCCACTGGTTACAGCTGCAATAGATTTTCTTCTCCCGTCTTTTTTTTTGTTTGTTTGTTGTTTTTTTTAATTGACGAGGTCTCACTCTATTGCCCATTTTGGAGCACGGTGGTATAGCCATAGCACACTGCAGCCTCGAATTCCTGGCCTCCAGCGATCCTCCCGCCTCAGCCTCCCAAATGCTAGGATTACAGGCTTGAGCCACTGCACCCAGCAGGGGCTTTTTTATACCAGAAACAAGTATGACTGCGAGCAAACGCTGATTAAAAGCCTCTACGTAAAGCAGCCATCTGTGGACGCCCTGAAGGGGTTGCCCGGCCTCATGAAGATCCAGTTTCTGTCGGAGCCCTGGATAATCCAGGCACTGTTGGCCCTGAGCACCACAGCGTGCAGGTTCCAGCCCTCCTGTCCGGGCCGCCCATCTCGCCCCGCTGAGGTCAGGGGAGACAGCTGCAGGGCCCTTGGCCCCAGAACTTGGGACTGACCTCTGCTATGTGGCTTCCCGGCATCCACTCCGTCCCTCTTGAGCCACCCCCACATGTCTAAAGCAAATCCACGTGCCTGCGCAGGCGGCGGCAGCTTGTGGTTGATGATCTGGGGCCTCTTCTCCCAGGGCCCCAGCCAGGGAACCTTTATCCCGGGCTGCCGACAAGGCTGGTCCTGGGACAAGTCTCAGGCTGTCTCTTACCTGGAGACCCGTGCCCAGGGGAGAAGTGGAGTAAACAGGGTGGTGTGGGATCGCCTGCCCTGCGTATCTGCCTGAGTGTGTCACTTGTAATTGGTTATTGTGTTTTGGGTTTGTTTTGTTTTTTAATAGGAGAAAGAGCCCCAGAAAAATGAGTCCAGCAATACTTCCGAGGAGGAAAACTGTGAGAAGAAGGAACAAGCTGCGCAGCAAGCCTTTGTATTTGGGCAGAACCTGCGTGACAGAGTTAAGGTACGTGACGGGCTGTGGAACGGGCTTTTGCACTAACGAGGCTTTTTAATGCCCCCCCCCAGGTTACACGCAGGAGTCAGTAGACTCTCCTTTCAGAATGGGGGTACACAGTGCGTCATCAGGCGGCTCTGTGACTCGTGGCACAGCCAGCTGCTGCTCTGTGAGTTTCCCACACTCCCCGGCGCACACCTGCCCGGTCGCGGGGTCCCCGCCTGCAGTGGCTTCTCAAGGCAGGCTCCCTTGTGCTCCTCCGAGCAGCGACAGAGAGGCAGGCAAATGTGGTCAGCCCTGGGAACTCACACTTCCGCAGCGGGAAAGCAGACAGCACATCTGGCGCTTTCCATGTTGCCCCGGAGGCT
The DNA here is from genome assembly GCA_963574885.1 of Lepilemur ruficaudatus. NCBI lineage: Eukaryota > Metazoa > Chordata > Mammalia > Primates > Lepilemuridae > Lepilemur > Lepilemur ruficaudatus. Next base: position 37,498 of record CAUYRT010025443.1, on the reverse strand, counting down.
TTTGGCCCCTCGTGTCAGGGTTTCTCTCCATCTCAGCACCAGCACTGTTCACACCAGGTCGTTCTTGGCTTTCTGAGGGACTGCCCTGGGCGCCGCAGGTGCTGAGTGGTGTCTGTGGCCCCCACGCACTCCGTGCCAGGAGCACCCCTTTCCCTAGCCATGAATGACAGCCACAGATGTTGCCGAGTGTCTGCTTGGGCTTCCCTCCGCAGGGGCTTGTGGAGGACACAGCCTGGCCCTTGGGGTGACCAAAGGACAAAATCGCCCGGGTTAAGAACCATCACCTTGTTGGGGGAGCCAATACTGTTTTTTCTTTCCTAAAAGGCAGCAAAGTGTCTGTGACCTCCTAGCTGCCCTGCAGGTGTGATGGTCTATCTGGAAACTTAGAGTGGGGATCGGGAAAGGCTGGCAGTGGCAGGAAACGTCCCTGGACCCGTGCCTTGGGGCTCTGGGAAGACCAGGGCTGGGCAGCACTACCTCTCCCAGCCATAGGCACGGAAGCTTCCAGCAGCTCATCTGGCAAGAAGCCTCTTTAGAAGCCTGAGAGGTAGTATGGGAGGCATTTGTGGCTGTCACAAGCCGGGGGCGCTCCTGGCGTGAAGTGGGTACAGGCCAGGGTGCCACTCACCATCCTGCAGTGCCCGGGGCGCCCCCGCAGAGGCTGACGAGGCCCAGCCTTTGACGGTGCCGAGGGGGAGGAGCCTGAGATGAGGAGACAGTCCCTGGCGCATAGGAAGCGCGAGTCGTGTTTTCTGCTTCTTCCTCTGTTACTCGCTGTCCACCGGATGCTCGAACCCCCGAGAGAAACGGAAAATAGTATTGCCACGGCTTTCAGCCCAAATGAGCCCCTCGGGGACTGTTCCCTCCAGAGAGGAGGGTGGGAGGTGGAGAAGGGCTTCGCCATTGGACCTCAGGCCCTGTTGAGTCTGCGCCTCGGTCTTGGGGGTTCAGCTACTTTGACATTGGGGCGTGGTCAGCATCTGATAGGTCACGGGCCCACGTGGGCTTCAGAGTCTCCCAGTCAAATCCAGCTTCCCCGTCGAGGGCACGTCTGAGCCACAGGTTCTCAGCCCGGAGCCTCTGCGTTCCTGCTTGTACGAGGGTCCTGTGACGTGCGCCGCACAGGGTTCCGGGAGGATTCAGTTAGATAATGTATTTAACGGACTTGGCACAGCAGTTGGCATAAAAGAAGCCCTCGGGATATGATGCTTTTATTGTGTTTATAATAAACCCCTTTGTAGGCATTCTGTGTTCTCGGTGCAGAGGCATCGACAGAAACGCCAGCAAGATGCCAGCTGGAGGGTGGTTTTTACTGCAAGGTAGAAAAAACTCCCTGATGTTCTGTGTGCTCTCTGTTAACTGCTAAAAGCAAGAAGCGGTGGCGATGCCTGCGGCTCCACCCCCAGTACGCACGTGGCGCACACGCAGGCGTGTGTACGTGTTTGAGTGGGGGAGGGGAGCGCACAAGGGGGTTCGTGTCCAGCAGGCCAAGCTGCAGCGTCCCGGGCCCTGCCACTGTCTGAGTACTAAGGGCTTCTCTGCTCCCAGCTAATAAACGAGAACACTGACGAAGCCGACATGGAGAACGCCGGGCACCCCAGTTCAGAAACACCAACTGCAACGAACTATTTCCTTCAGTATATCAGTTCCAGGTGTGTGTCCCAGGTCTGATGGCCATGTCACCATGGTGGAGCAGGTGTCCGGGGAGGGCCCCAGCCACAGGGAGCTCTCGGTCCTTGGGCCTGGGAGCCCTGGCACCTGGCTTCTGACCAGGAGCTGCCAAATGCGGGGGAAGCAGATGCCGTCGGGATCTGGGTCAACCTGGGCCCAGCTGTGGACAGGCCAGGAGGGTGGGCTTGGCCCTGGGATTCAGCAGACACCCAAAGTGGGACCAGAGTTCTGTGGGGTCGTCCAGGGGCATGTGGAGGACACAGCCTGGCCCTTGGGGTGACCTCTGTCATACAGACCTTGTGCCCACAGCAGACCTGAGTGGGCCAGGGGCGGCTCATTTGCCTCCCGTCAGCCGCAAGGTTCTGACATCCCAGGGACCCCTCACCCTCGGTGTGGGCCCATGGGGTGAAGACCCCACCTCGTCCTTGACTGGCACTGCTGGTGGTCCACAGCCCGGCCACCCCTCCGGGTGCTTTAGGAGAAAGCGTGTCCTGCCTGGGAGACGGGCCAGCAGAGCGAGTGCCGTTGGGACCCTCCATTAAGACAAGCTGCGGGTCCCTATTTTCATCTGGCGCAGTGAGGTGCAGAGGCGTGTGGGCCCTGTCTCTGGCTTGCACAGCGAGGGAGACGCCTGGGCTGTGCCCTCTGCACTGGTGCCCGTGTTTGTGCGTGAGCGTGCAGGCGTGCGTATTTGCCTGGCCGCACCCCCAGCCCACGCCCCACACTCACACTCGGTTTCTCTTCAGTTTAGAGAACTCGACCAACAGTGCCGACGCCTCCAGCAACAAGTTCGTGTTTGGCCAGAACATGAGCGAGCGAGTCTTGGTGAGTGGCCACGTTGCGACTGTTCTGGAGACCAATAGCTGCAGGTCGAGGGGACGTGGGGAGCAGGGCTGCCGTGCTGTCTCCTGCGGAGTTGGGGTGTTCTCGGTTGCAAGTAAGAGAAGACAGACCCGACTCAGACTGCTGGAATACACGGGCCAGGCCACTGGCTCTGGCAGCCCTGGAGCCGGCTGCATCCCAGGACGGGTTTGCTTCCCCTGAGGCCGTGGTCAGAGGCCATGCTGGTGGTCAGAGGTCGCGCTTCCTCCCCACCGGGCCTGCTGGGACTGCAGCCATCAGACAGAAATTTTTAGTCACCTGCTGCTGGACCAGCCTGAGTCCATCTGGAGCCAGGAGAGGCCAGCCCCACCCAGACCGTGAGGCTGTGGCCCAGCGGGGGACAGGCTAGCTATGCCAACAGGCAGGGCTGTGGCCTCCCTGCTCCTGTGACCACGCACCACAGCCAGGGCTGTGAGTGCACGAAAGGGCCATGTCCATTCCCAGAGAGCCCAGCCAGCCTGAGAGAGGGTTCTAGAATGGCTTGCCTACTTCCTTAACTTTGTTCCTTTTTCTTCGATCGATTGCGTGGGCCCACCTAACTGCTTCCATCTTTGCCTCGCTTTATGTTTTATACTAAATCAGTGAGCCTCCAGCTTCTCTTCTCTGGCATCAGTACTGCCCCTTATCTGCTACAAAAAAAATGGTCAAAGACGCCTCCCACACTGCTGTGCAGATAAGATGCCCGGTGCAGCCCAGGGTTTCCGTCGGCTGGTGGCAACCACCTCTTGGTGACGCCTACAAGGCCACAGGCAGGTGCTCTGAGGCAGCGTGGGAGTGCTCACACAGAGCGTGCAGGAGTGGCCTGTGGGACCTGCCCCGCTTGGTGCTAGAGAGGGGCTCATGGCATCGGGAGTGGGCGTGGAAGTGCCCAGAGCTGCTGTCCCAGCCCAGGCGCTGTTCATTCCACAGCAGTTTGTCTGCCAGGACCACACAAACACGCCCTCCTCCCCACGTGTCTTTGTCTCCCTGCAGAGCCCCCCAAAATTAAACGAGGTCAGTCCAGATGCCAACAGAGAAAACATGGCTGCTGAGTCTGGGTCCGAGTCCTCCTCCCAGGAGGCCACCCCCGAGAAAGGTATGTTTCTGTCCTGCTGCCCCATGGTGTGGGGGGTGATGAGTGACGCAAGGGGACACTGTGTCCATCGATGCCTCATCCCAGAGGGTTGAGGGGACTGACTCTCCCCACAGTAACAACCACGTGTCAACCAGCTACGGAATGGTCCAAAAGCAGTGGCCGTGGCCTTCAGGGCTCCGCACTGCAGGGAGCAGAGACAGGTGTGTTCGTGTTAAGGAACGTGAGGGCCCGAGTCTCTGTGCAGTGACAGCGAGGGTGGCAAGGCGCAGGTACAGGAGAGTCTGTCCCCATCCTGTCCTCTGCTGCACGGGAAGTGGGGATCCGGGGCCACGCCTGGCAGCTCCCAGGCAGTCTCCCTGCAGATCCTGAGACTGACTGCCCTGGCCTGTGTCCAGAGTCCCCTTTAGCCACCAGGTCTGGCTTTCCAGGGGTAGTCGGTGTCCTTGAAGCCAGAGCCACCCTCGGTCTCCTGGGAGCGACAGACTTTCCCCTCACCAAATAAATAGTCAGTCTTGTTTAGCTAATAACATTTCAGAGTCCCTGGCCGAGTCAGCAGCCGCCTACACCAAGGCCACAGCACGGAAGTGTTTGTTGGAAAAAGTGGAAGTCATCACCGGGGAGGAGGCGGAGAGCAACGTGTTACAGGTGAGGGGGCCGCAGACCTGGGCCCTGCCCGGTCCTCTCTGACCTCAGGGGTCCCACCCCAAGGGTGGGTCCTGCAGCCCAGGGACCGGGCCTCCCCTGTGAGGGCCGCTGGCCACACCCTGGGACCTAGTTGGGGGCTCTCATGCAGAGCTTAGCCCACGCCAAGAGGCTTCTTGTTTTGGTTTTAGAGGAGGAGGATCTGTTTTGACACACTCTTGATGGTTCAGGAGATGAAAAAGACGATCAGGACAAACACCTTCCTCGTGTCACCCAGAATTAGCAACTGTGACTATTTTGTCACCCTGTGCTGTCTCAGTAGGGAAAAGGCAGGTGCAGCCAGAGCTTCCACCCCACCCTCCCATCCCCATCTCCCTCCTCCTCCTCCTGAGGCCACACCTCGAGAGCGGGGTGGGTGGTGGCCAGCGTCCGTCCGCTTCCTTTCCCTAGACACGTGCAGACGTGTCGCGTCCATAAACCGCGCAGAGTGCTGTGGAATTTTAATAGTACTGCTCTTTCCCACTCACCACTGCTGCTTAGCACAGTCGTGTCGAGAGACTGACTTAGAGGGGTCTGCGCTTTCTGTGAAGCACGACATACGGTCTCTGTCACACATTTTTCTTTTCTTAATATATACAAAACCGCTTTATTGGGGTGTACTGCACATCTGTCTAATCCACCCTTTCAAATCAGGCAATTCAGTGGATTTTAAGTATATTCATAGAATTGTACAACCGTCACTACACTCCAGTGTTGAGCATTTTTGTCCCCCAAAAAGAAACCCCCTCTGCCTCCCTCTGCCCCTGACAACCACCGATGCGCTCACCCCCTGCCTCTGGATCTGCCCGTCCAGGACATTTCACGTGAGTGGCATCACGCACCGTGTCCTCCTGTGTCTGGCTTCTCTCACGCGCATGAGGTTCTCAGGGTTCCATTTGTGTCATAGCCCATGTCAGAGCCTCGTTCTCCTGTATGACTGAACAGAGTTTCATTGTAAGGATGGACCATTTGTTTATCCTTTCATCAGGTGATATTTGGCATATTTCTACTTTTTGGCTATTATGAATCATGCTGCTGTGAACATTTGTGTACACGTTTCTGTGTGAACACGTGTTCCATTTCTCTGGGTAGATCCCTGGGAGTGGAGTTTCCGGGCCACATGGTGACTCCACGTTTAACTTTTTGAGGACCCGCCAAGCTGTCTTACCCGCGGCCACACCATTTTCCGTTCCCACCAGCAGTGAATAGGGCCTCTGTCTCGCCCGCCACACGGTTGCAGAGGCAAAGTGGCCTCTCGCTGCCACTGCGGTTCTGATGTGCGTTTCCTTAATGATTTTCTTCTTTTTCCAAATACCCCTTTTAAAATGTAAAACCTGGTCTAGCTCGAGGGCAGGACACAATACTGGTCAAGGGCCGGATGAGGCCCCCGGGCCGTAGTTTGCTGGCCGTGGTGGTCCACTCAGCTTAAAGGTGAGGTGTGGGGCCAGGCACGGTGGCTCATGCCTGTAATCCTAGCACTCTGGGAGACCAAGGCAGGTGGATCGCTCAAGGTCAGGAGTTCGAAACCAGCCTGAGCAAGAGCGAGACCCCGTCTCTACTAAAAATTGAAAGAAACTAATTGGCCAACTAAAAATATATAGAAAAAATTAGCCGGGCATGGTGGCCCATGCCTGTAGTCCCAGCTACTCGGGAGGCTGAGGCAGGAGGATCGCTTGAGCCCAAGAGTTTGAAGTTGCTGTGAGCTAGGCTGACGCCACGGCACTCTAGCCTGGGCAACACAGTGAGACTCTGTCTCAAAAAAAGAAAAAAAAAAAGGTGAGGTGTGGGTTAGACGGAGACTCTGCTCTCGGGTCCATCCTCAGCAGGATGCCCAGCCAGGGCCCTGCTCACCCAGAGGCCCTGCGTGTGTTCCATCCAGATCCAATGTAAGCTGTTCGTCTTCGACAAGACCTCACAGTCGTGGGTGGAGCGAGGACGGGGGCTGCTCAGACTCAACGACATGGCGTCCACCGACGATGGGATGCTGCAGTCTCGACTAGGTGAGCTGCCGAGGGCTCCTGGGAGGGGCTGGGGACAGCCAAAGCGAGCCAAGGGGGACAGCCCGACTGGTGCTCGTCTGGGCCAAGGAGCAGGGAAGCCGTCTGCACAGGAGAGCCCCCGACACGGCTCCGCACACCCTTCGACACCCAGCCCAGCCTTCACCCACGTGCCCAGCTGCACCTCCGTGACTCACTCAGTGTCAAAGTGCTTGAAAGTCTTCAGAAATTTTTAAACTGATTTCCTGACAATAAAAATGGTAGTTTTATGGAAGAAAGGAAAGAGAAAAACTTGAACTGTGATCTCTTTATGAGGATCCAAATCTCTGCTGATAATATTTCAGTGGTCCCTTCCTCCTGTTTGTGGTCCTTTTTTAAGGAAATAGGGTAGATTTTTATCCCGCTCTTTTAACTTGCTATTTTGTGAGCATCTTCCCAGGTCATTATTTTCTCTTCAAAATAATGATTGTTTTTGAAAAACTTGAACATTGATTTCCTGTTGACATTAATGGGCTTTTCCCTACAGACAGACATTTAGGCTGTTCCTGATTTTTTCACTATCAGAGACGATGCTACTGGGGCCGTCTTTGAATGTGAACCTCATTCCCAGAAACAGACTCGTTACAAAATGCGTGTGTGCAGTTCTACTTCCGTGATGTGCGTGCCCATCTTTTTGTCTTCCCCAAGTCTCTCGGCCTTTGCAGAAACGTGGATTTCAGGCCCAGCAGTAGCCGGGTGGCCCCCTTGAAGCATAGTTTTCACCCACCTTGACTCAGAGACACTCTATAAGTGGGGACAGAGACAAGGACGGTCCCTCCAGGCCGGGCACTGCTCTTTTCCTCCCGGAGAACATCCTCTCGCTTTGCTTTCCTTCTTTCTGATGGAAACATTCAATCAAATGTTTGGCAACAGAGAGCACGTAGTACCCCGAGCCCCCAGGCCATCGGCTATGGCCGCTGTTCCCTCCCGGCAGAGCAGTCTCGTGGAGGAGCTTCCAGCCCTCTCCAGGCCTGTTGCAGTGGGCAGAGGCAGCCGACCGGAAGGGTGGGCGGGCGTCGCACATGCCAGAGTAGCAGGGCTGTGCCGTTTCCCTCCGTGAGCTGCTGCCCTTGGTCTCCGGGCTCCCTCTCGAAGGAAGCTCTGAGCAGTGGCCTTACCCTTCCTCAGTTTCACTGAAACCAGAGATCGGGCATGGGGCCTCTGCCCAGCATGGGGACAGTCAGGAGGGCATGGATTCCTGCTATAGTAGATGTCAGGTGCAGAACACACACGTCATGAGTATGCAGCCCCCCCGCCCCCCCGCCTCTGGTGGCCGCCTCATGCTCCCGTCTAACCCCTCCCCCGAGGGCACCCCTGTTCTGGTGCTGCCTGTGTGGGCCAAACAAACTCTCCGCGGCCTGGGTATAGCCACTGCATTGCCAGCCTGTGCGGCCACTGCCACACTGTGACCTTCAGGGTGCCAGGGCTGGGGGAGACGTTGTCCACCCCAGGGTGTAGAGGGGTGTCAGGGCTGGCCCCAAGACAGCAGGGTCCTGAGAGTTGTGGGCTTGTGCCGGGTGATGTTCTCGGAGCCACGGTTTCGGAGGTGGGCGGGGCAGGGGCCAAGGCTCACTGGCTCACCGGTTGCAGTGATGCGGACCCAGGGGAGCCTGCGGCTGATCCTCAACACCAAGCTGTGGGCCCAGATGCAGATCGACAAGGCCAGCGAGAAGGGCATCCGCATCACGGCCATGGACACCGAGGACCAGGGCGTGAAGGTGTTCCTGATCTCGGTGAGCCGCCCTGACGCCCCTGCACAGCCACTGGCCCCTAGGGGGAGTGAGTGACTGGCACATCTCCCGGAGGAGGGCAGCACCCCTGTGAGCTGCCAGGAAGGGAGGCCACACCCCGTGTCCCACCAGCCGCACCAAGGCTCCTCTGCACACGGGGCACCGTGGGCAGCGCTGGGGTGCTACTCTGGGTGCAGAGGTGGGGGCGCCTCCTGGCCCAGCCCTCAGCACGCTAGGTGGGGTGAGGCAGGAGAGAGCAGGAGGGCCTGTCCCCAGAGCAAGTGGGCTGGGTTGGCGGAAGAGAGTCCCCCAGGGCCATGCCGGCAGCAGCGCTGGGGAAGGCTCAGAGCCCAGGCCTGGGTGAGCCTTGGATCTGGGGGGCTTCAGTCCGCTGCTGGGCAGGGCAGGGGTGAAGGGAACAGGGAATGGGCCTCAGTTGCTGCCTAGGACACAGGTGTGGGTTCCTCCCACTTGCTGTGGGCCCCTCTCCAGCGCCGGCCCCTGGGAACTCAGATCCACTCTGGCATCCTCCTCTGCCCGGCCCAGAGAAGCCATGGGGGCTTCACTGAGGTGCGGTGAGGTGTTCAGGGCAAACAGCCCCATTAGCAGTCACCTCCGTCCTGTGTCGTGGGGGGATGACAGTCACATCCACCAGCCCTGATCTCTGGGCCACAGGCCGGCACTGACTTGCCTGACCCCCAGGCCCTGATCCTCACAGCCACATGGGGGTGGTGGCATCCCTTCCCAGGTGGGCAGTAGGCCCAGCCTTCTGTCTTCCCCTCGAGGCCTCGTGGACATCTCTGAGCCTCGGGACCTGGCACTTCCGCTCCCGTCCCAGGCAGGAGGGAAGAGGACTGAGGTCCCAGGAGCCTCACAGCCCCCTGCCTCCCCAGGCCAGCTCCAAGGACACAGGCCAGCTGTACGCAGCCCTGCACCACCGCATCCTGGCCCTGCGCAGCCGCGTGGAGCAGGAACAGGAGGCCAAGATGCCGGCCCCCGAGCCCGGGGCAGCCCCGTCCAACGAGGAGGACGACAGTGACGATGACGATGTTCTGGCTCCCTCAGGGGCGACGGGAGCTGGTGAGCCGGGTGGTCCCTGTCCTGGGGGACTTGAGGGGCTGGTTTGGTCCCCACTGACTGCAGGCAGGGGTGGCCTGACCCAGGGACTGTGGCTCTGTCCAGGGGAGCCAAGGGTAAGGCCGCTGCTTCCCGCAGGTGCTGGTGACGAAGTAGACGGGCAGAGGGCCGGGAGCACATAGCGGCCGGGCCGGCGCACCTTGGGCTGCCACTTCGTCCGGCTGTCGGCCGCCCACCCCTCCCCGCAGGCAGCGCCGAGTGGCCGGGAGCCACTCCCTGCTGGGTCGGCCACAGTCCGGATCCGCACGTCCTGTCCAAAAGCAGACTTGGGAACTGCCTGAATGTGGTTTGGGACATGAGACCTCATCATATTGATGAGCAAAACAAAAGAACATTTCTTCCCTCTCCTCCTTTGAATTGAAATGGCACATTAAGGCTTGTCACGGCTTCTCACTGGGACTGGAGACCTCGTTTCTTCACCCCTCGTGTTGCGAGCTTCTGGGTTCCGCCAGAGCCTCTGGCCTCGCCGCTGCTGCCCACGCCCCACCCCGCTGCGGGCCCTGCCCCGCCTGGGGCTCCCACCCTCCCGGGCAGCCCGGTGCGGGCCACTATCAGAAGCGTAAACACTGGGCCAGACGGACATTCTGTTAATGCTATCTTCACTTCCCATTTCCCGTGCTCTTGTCGGGGGTTTATATTTTACAGATCTTTTTTTGTTTTTATTTTCAAAGGCTTTGTTTTGGGTTTCTTAAATTAACATGCTCAGGAGCATCGAGCAGGCGCAGATGCGTGGAGCTGCCTGTGCCCTCTGTGGTCCTAGCCTCTGAGGTGAGGGGTCAGGCTGCTGGGGGGACAGACCCCCACTTGCTTCTCGCCCAGGTTCCGCCAGGCTGCATCATGGGGTGCTGAGGGGTTGGGCACCCCTTGTTTTGAAAAAGGTCCCTGGACCTGGCAGGGTCCCCCACCCTCCTCCCTGTCCACATCATGTGGTTCACCCACCATCAGGCACCCAGGCGCAAACCTGCTTCCTGCTGTTGGCCATTCCCTCCCCAGCCTCAGACATCACTGTCCCCAAGACTGTGCAGTGCCAGGGGCATCTGTGAGAGGCAGAGGAGGGCCCTAGGCAGGCCTTGGCAGAGGGGGCAGGGGCTGGCCGCAGACAACCGGCCGTCCTCCACGCACGCAGCCCACACAGAAATGGCGCCCGTGCCCACCCCCACTCCAGAGCGTGGCCAAGTGCCAGCCCAGCACCTTCCTCCTGGGGAGGCTGCAAAGGAGGTCCCCATGCACAGGGCCTGCTTGGTACTTCAAAGGGGACCACCCAGCCCCACCCTCGAGGGTGAAGAGAAGGCCAATCCTGCGGCTGTGCCGCCCACACCTCGGGTTGGCCAGAGTCCTCGGCTGGGGGCTGCACTGCCCAGCCCCCAGCGAGCCCGAGCCTGGAAGGACACCAGAGGCCGACACTAGAGGCCCTCCCGAGAGGCCCAGTCACACTTTTCTGCTTTAAGCCTTAGCCAACTAGTGACAAGTAAAACCAGATAATGCCCATGTGTTTTGGAACATTTATGTAAGATTGTCATATGAAATGTATTTGGGAACTACATTAAACTTTTAACTAAAACCCTGGCCTCCCGCACGCCCCAGGGGCCTCAGGAAGCCAGAGGGCCTGGCCCCTGCCTCGCGCTCCACACCTGGGCAGGTGTCCCCACTCTGCCTTCCAAGGTTGGCCCTCTCCACACACAGCCTCCCCCCCCAGATCTATATCAACGGGGGCATCTGCTCAGGTGAGCAGAGTGTGGACCGGGAGAGCCTTTCTCCCTGGGATCCTGAGGGAGAAAGGTCCTGTTAGAGCCTTTGTCCCACCTCTGCCTGGTGGCCCGGCAGGGACCTGGTCTAGCCGGTTCTGCAGCCTCAATTCTGCCTTCCCCCAGCCCTGTCACCGGGCTCTGCTCAGCTCAAAGCCCAGGTGAGGAGGGTCCTGGCTCAGGTGTGGGGGAGGGATGTGTGCCTGGGTGGCACAGCCCAGTGCTGTGCTGCTCACAGCCGCCAGGCGCTGGTCACCATGGCCACGAACTCTTCATCCGTGTCCATGGAGGCGCTCACACTGCTGTAGTAGTCCTGGAATTCTGCTAGTGTGACCTGGGGACACAGTAGGTTTTAGGGGGAACCTGAGGCCAGGGTGGGCTGCCTCAGGTGGAGGTGGGGCCCACAGGGCCACCCACCTGCCCATCCTTCTCAGAGGAGTCAAAGTTGTCCAGGAAGCGGCGGAGCACCTCCTCCTCGGTCCACTCCCCACTCCGCACTTTGGGGTGGGCGCGGCCACTGTACACCGCACGGAGGTCGTCCACCGTCACCACGCCATCCCCACTGCGGTCCAGCTTGGCGAACGCGGCTGCAATGACCGCCTCCCGGGCCTGGGACATGGGGGGCTGGGAGGAGGTGGTGACTGGGGATGGAGGGCAGCAGGTCTCCCCACCTGCCCCCCGCCCTCAGTCCACACGTGCAAAGCACTGGGGCTGTCACCCCTGAGTAGGTGCCTGACAGCGTTGCTCAGGATGGGTCCCTCAGTGTCACGTCATCGGACACCCCACACCCAGAGGACACAACTGGGCCGAGGTGGGGCCTCACCCGCAGCGCCCGCAGGAACTCCTCCAGGTCCAGCGTCCCGCTGCCGTCGCGGTCCCAGCGCCTGCACAAGCCCTCCGCCTCCGCCTCACCCAGCGCCAGCCCCAGCTCAGCCAGGCCCCGCTGGAGCTCCCCTGCGTCCAGGCGCTTGTTCCCATCCCGGTCCAGGCGGCGGAAGAACCTGGGGGGCGGGATGTGGTTGGACGATGGCTGTGGGGGCTGCGGTTGGGTGGTGCAAGGGGACAGCTCACCTAGCCAGGCCCTGGATGCCCGCGGCCCCTCGGGACAGGCACTGTGCCCGGAGCTGCTCCATGGTGGCGTCCACGGTGTCCATGCTGGGTCGGGGCTCTCGGGCAGCTGCTGGGGGAGAGGTCGAGGTAAGATTCCTGCTCAGCCAGCCAGGCCCACCCTGGGGATGGCCCCTCACTCACCTCGCCTGCGCCTGTCCCACACTGCTGCCTGCTGGGCCCAGTGTTAGCTGTGCGTCCTGCCTGCCGAGACTGTTGCTAAGGGACAGTGCTCTGGAGACTGGGAGAGCCCCAGCTGTAACTCTCACTGTGCCAGGGCCAGGCAGCAGGGCTGGGAGGGACAGGGTGGAGCTTACTCCCAGCCCTACGGTGTCCAGGCCTGGGACAGAGCCATGCCCAGGCGGGCAGGGAGGAGGGGCAGGCCACAGCCCTGCAGGGACTGAAATGTCCTGGGTGGAGACAAGGCCCTGGGGGAGGCTCGGAATCTGATTCCTTTGTGACCCAGAGCAGGTCCTGTCCCCTCTCTGGGCTTAATGGGGCAGCTTGGCCAAAGCCAGGGCCCACAGAATTGCTGAGCGATCAGAATTCAAAAGGACTCGAGATGGCCCAGGCCCTGGGCCCCCAAGACCACCTGCCCAGGCCCACGTCCAGTGGAAGATCCTCAGAACCCTCGAGAACTGGGCCCAGGCACGGCGAGTCTGACATCTTGGCACTAACAGTGACAAACCTGTTCTGGCAGTCTTTAGGAGCCAGTGACAGTATTTTTGTTGTTGTGGGTCTTCAAGCATTGCTTGGGGGGCTCGTTCATGACAAGCTGGGTGAGCCAAAGGCTGTGGCACCAAGCGGAGGAGCAGCCCTGACCCCTGACACAAACCATGAGGTACCAAGGCCACCTCACAGAAGGCCTTTGACGCAGACTTTGGACTGAGATGGTCGGGTTTCCCAGGACTTAAAACTGGGCCCTGTTTGGGAACCCCCACCTGCATGGGACACCCCTCTCCCCCGCTGGGGATCACCAGAGGCTTTTCAAAGCCTGGTGTGACACAGTGCAGTCCTGTTGTTGGAAGTTGCCTTTGCAGTCCAGAAAGTGATCTGTAAGTTACAAGACACCCAGTGCCGTGACTCCAACCAGGGCTGGTGGAACAGTTTTATGAGAAACCGCAGTGACGGTTTACTGCCAAAATTCTGATGGCTCGCTGCAGTCCAGAATTACTCGAGTAGGCAGAGAAATACTTCATTGTGTTTTTTTATGAGTGTTACAAGCATCCATTTTTTTCCCTATCGAAAAAATGTAAAATATAACCCCATTATTGTAGCTCTGTTTTGGCAAGAATTTCAACAAGAACCTCCCCCAAAGTTGGAAGTGGCCCTGGCCCTCCGAACTAGGAGGGCCGTTTCCCTTCACTTCTCCAGGCCTCACTTTGCACAGCTGTAAAGTGGACCAATGCCCGTGTCCATGGGGTGGGGGCTGCAAAATCAGACACAATCCCGTGTTTAGAGTGTCTGGTACGAGCTCCCTAGACCAGCAGTCCCCAAACTTTTTGGCACCAGAGACCGGTTTCATGGAAGACGATTTTTCCACAGCTCAGCGGGGGGTGGGAGGATGGCTTCGGGATGATTCAAGCACATTACATTTATTGTGCAGTCAAATCTCTGTGCTAATGATAATCTGTATTTGCAGCCGCTCCCCGGCACTAGCATCACCACCTCAGCTCCGCCTCGGGTCATCAGGCATCAGATTCTCATAAGGAGCCGCCACCTAGATCCCTCACATGCACAGTTTACAGTAGGGTTCGGGCTCCTATGAGAACTTTTTTTTTTTTTTTTTTTTTTTGAGACCTGAGTGTTGTTCTGTCAGCTGGGCTAGGGTGCCGTGGCCTCAGCCTAGCTCACAGCAACCTCAAACTCCTGGGCTCAAGTGATCCTCCTGCCTCAGCCTCCTAAGTAGCTGGGACTACAGGTGCCACCACCACACCTGGCTAATTTTTTCTATTTTTAGTAGAGATGAGGTCTTGCTCTTGCTCAGGCTGGTCTTGAACTCCTGAGCTCAAGCGATCCTTCCACCTCGGCCTCCCAGAGTGCTAGGATCACAGACGTGAGCCACCGTGCCCCACCAATCTAATGCCACTGCTGATCTGACGGGAGGCGGAGCTCAGGCCGTGATGCAAGCGATGGGGAGCAGCTGTAAATACAGATGAAGCTTTGACCAGTACCAGTCCACAGCCCTAGGCCATACCTCATGTCTGGAGGCCCAGTGGGGCCCCAGCCTGGACCACCAACAACACAGAGAGCCACCCCTCCATCCCCCTGCCAGGAAGAAAGGTTGAAGACAACCAAGGAATCATCTGGTTTATTCTTAGGCACAGACAGGCCCCAGCCTGCCCCTCCTTTGTACAGTTCCCCCTTATTCATCCAGAGGAGAAAATGGGACCATTGTTTCTGCACTGAGGGGTCACTGTCTGATGCCACACATGCAGGCGGCGCCACCCTGAGGGCCGGGATGGCCACTGACCTTTCTGGGCTGCAACGGGCTCTGCCCCTTGGTGGTTCCAGTTCCTGGCGTGACAATTCCCTGAGTGAGGAGGCTGGGGAACATCTGCCCACCAGGTCGGGCATGGAAGGCACAAGGGTCCTTTCCCTGGTTTGACAAAAAGCAAAGCGCCCTGATGTCCCAGGCCAAGGACAGTGTAGAAAAAAGGAGTTAAAAAATAGATTCTCTAGGCTGTATAAAAATGAGATCACTGCTTGCTGTAAGAGCTAGGCCCAGGGGCAGGGGGCCTCATCAGATGTACTGGGGCCCCTGGTTCCCTTCAGGGCCGACAGACCTATCCTATTCCTGCAAGGGCTCCTGGAGTGTGTCATGCACTGGTGACAAACAGGGAACAAGACCGACAAAATCCCTCCCCTCACGGAGCTTCCACTCTGAAGGTAAGATGGTAAGAGGTTTCATAAAATAAAATGGGGTGCAGAGGGAGGAGGCCTCTCTGAGAAGATGACATCTGAGCAAAAACCTGGGTGACAGGGAACCAATCGTGAGGAGGTAAGGGAAGAGCATTCTATAATAGGCAGAGGGAACAGCCAGTGCAAAGGCCCTGAGGCAGGACGGACCCATCAGGAGTGCACGTGTTCTCCTGGGCAGCCTGGTTGTCTCACCTGCCTGCTCTTCCTTCTGGGTTAAAGGTTGAGGGAAGGATAGAGTTAGGGAAAACAAATCTAGGATTAAAAATCTGTCTTCATCTAACCAACGTAAAATGGCACAAGGTTGGAGGCTCCCAAATTTGTGGGACACAGACGTAAGGAAAAGCTTCAGCCCTGAGATGGGGCTGTTTCAGGAGAAATAAGAAAAAGGTCACAACAACTGAAATAATGTGGAACTTGATGCCGTTTGCCTCCACCAGAGAGAGAGAGAGAGAGAAGTCTCAAACTTAGATGCTTCAGGGGCCAGACAGATAACCTAGGAGAAGCAAGGGACCAGTTGAAACTCACCCTGGCTCAAGGAATACCCTAGACTCAGATCCAAGCAAGCATGCCCCATCTTGCCAGAAAGCCAGATCTTTGTGTAAGCATTACCAGTTTTTCAACAAGGGTGATTGATTGGAAATTCAAAAAAAAAAAATTCTGTCTGGGTTAAACATCTGCATTTGGCCTATGGGTCTATTCAAAAACTTTGACTTTTCAGCTTGTTTTGATGCTTGGACAGGATTATGGCTCTGCCACAGGGTCCCCTCCAGAACACTGGTGACCCCTGAGGACACCCATAGCAGTGGCCTTCTGTCTCCATTCTGGAATCTGTGCTCCGGGCTCACACTGTGGTCCCAAACGCTGCAGGCTGGGGCTGGTCCCTGTCCCCCGCTTCCCCAGTGCTGTTGGCAAGGGGTGGACCAGGCCCACCAGGGAGTGGGTGGCCAGGGTCATTGGATGGCAGAGGTCCCAGATGCTCAGCCTCAGCCAGGGCAGCCAGCAGCCTGGCCAGGGGCAGCCGGCAGCGACAGATGTCCTGCAGCAGCTCGGCCCGGGGCTGCAACTGCCTGATGAGTTCGTCCCTCTGGTGCATAGCGGCCTGCAGGCTGTGGACAGTAGCCTCGGAGGTCAGCAGCTGCTCCCGGAGAGTGGCAATCTCGCTGGCAGGAAGGCAAGACGGGAGGTTACAGTACTGGGGATCAGAGGGTCTACTCCTCCCACCTCCTGACTCTCCCCAGGCTCCCCGTAACCTCTGTGATAAAGTCCATACTCCTTGCCAAAGCCTCGGGGTCTTCCCTTATTATTAGATTCAATGTTTGTGTCGCCCCTAAATTCATGTTGAAGCCCTAACCCCCAATGGGAAGGTATTGGAGATGGGGTCTTTGGGAGGTAATTAGCGTCAGATGAGTTCATCAGGGTGGGGCCACCACGATGGGATTAGTGCCCTTGTAAGAAGCGATACCAAAGAACTTGCTGGCTATCTCTGCCACGGGAGGACACAGTGAGAAGGTGGCAGCCCCCAAGCCATGAAGAGAGCCCCTTACCATAGCCTGACCATGTGGGTACCCTGCTCCCAGATTTCAGCCTCCAAAACTGTAGTAAATAAATCTCTTGTTTAAGCCACCCCATTTTAGCAACCTGAGCTAAGACAGCCCTCATCACTCCCCCTCACTCTTCCTGCACTTCCTTCTGCCCCAACATCTTTTCCCATTTGTTCTTCCTCCAGGAAACCTTCCCTTGGGACCCCTCAGGTCCCTGTGTGCCCCTCCCTCAAAGCCCTTCACTACCTATGTTGTAACCACCCCGTGATGTGTCTGTCTCCCACTGGACTGTGAACTCCCTATGGGCAGGGCTGTGTAGGTCTTACCGATGTGCTGCGGTACCGGCACAGTGCCTGGCACAAAATAGATGCTCCATAAAGATGAATGAATGCAATCCCATTAGCTCTGAATTAATCATTTCCCGCCCACCCCAGCTCCTCCCTCCTCTCTGGGTTCTTATCCCTTTGAATCCTCAGCTGCCATAGGGACTCTTCAAAAATGCTGATATGATCCCATCCTCCTCCTGCTCAAAAACCTGTTGTAGCTCCCAATGCCTATAACAGGTGGTCAGTGGGCCCTGCACCACTCAGTACCAGCTGATTCTGCCTGTGGGTCAGTGGGCTCTGTTTGAAGTTAGAGATTCACACTTTTGTCACATCTCTCAACTTTACATACTGATGACTAATTCGAGCTTTTTGGTGGTATTTTTTCTTTTTCAATCCCACCAGCAGTCCAACTTCCGCATGGATGCTCACGGTTCCCCCTGCCCTTGCTCGCTTTCCAATCTCGGCTCCGCCTCCGCCCGCCTCCTCAGAGAAGTCCACCTGGCCGGCCCCAGGCCTCACCAGTCCTTGGCGCGGCCCAGCTCCTCCAGCGCGGCGCGCAGCAGCTGGTCGTGGCGGGCCAGGCGCTCGGCCTGGGCGTGTACCGTGCGCTCCGCCGCGTCCAGCCGCGCCTCCAGCTCCGCCGCGCGCCGGTGCACGGCCGCCAGGTGTGCGTTTGCCTCCCGGATTTGCAGGGCGGGAGGCGCCGACATGGCCCCGGCCGCGGTCCAGGCCCGGCCACGCCCCCGGGCCGCCCGGAACCGGCACAGGTCCCGCCCCCGGACGGGCCGCGGCCCCCGCTGGACTCCGCCCCCAGGGCCGGCTCGTGCTCATCTGCAACCCGCACACCCTCACTGGCTCCGACATCTTGAAACTCCGCCTCTGAGCCCGGTCTAACTCCAAGATTGGCCAAAATCTTGACAGACCACGCCCCCACGTCAGAACAACAAACCTGACCACGCCCCCGAAAGGGCTGCCTGTCAAAGGCAGCCTCAGGCACGGCCACGCCCTTTAGGCACTCGTACAGCCCCGGATTGGTCAAATATCTTTCAGATTAGCCGAGAGCATAAGAACTTCATCCGTCCCAGGGTTTGGGCAAGCCGCAGATTGGACGTAGGCCATGCCCGCTAAGGTCCTAGCACTAGGATTGGTCACTTTCCTGATAAGCCCCGCCTCTGGCCCTGGCCACACCCCAAAATAGTCGCACGAGGTTGAGACTCCGGTTTAAACACCGGCTGCAGGGCATGACCACGCCCCATACAGATTCTGGCGCTGGGACTGGCCACGTCGCTGCCATGCCCCGCCTCATAATTACATCTATCCTATCAAATGGAGTCCTGCTTCGCGCCCTAGCCCGAGCCTGCATGTGGGACTAGCACCTGTCACAGATTCGCCCCTCGATGAGGCCCCACCTACAGTAGTCAAACCATCCCTAACCTAGGACCCCCTGAGCTAGGACTAGCTAAAGCGGTCTTCACTAATCGCGGTCCACCTCAGTTTCCCCCTCGTGTAATCGGCCTGAGCGTGTGGTGCACGTGCTGTTGTTTTACGGCAGGCCCGCCCTGGCGCGTGCGCACAACAAGTGTCCGTGTCCGCGGCGCTCAATAAAGTTGCGCGCTTGTTGAGGGCCCGTCCGCCCGGGAGGCTGCGCGCGCCGCCCCGGAAGCCTCGCGAGAGCGAGCGGCGGCTGCCCTTGGGTGCGTGGAGCCGGTTCGGTCTGCTGTGCGGTGCCTGACGGGGTGAGCTACTATGGCGCAGGCGCTCCTTCGTCAGTACTTGGACATCCCCGACGGCACCGACTGCCACCGCAAAACCTACGCCAGCGCCAGTATCGGCGGCTTCACCGGTGAGCGCCGGCTGGGCCCCGAGGGTGGAGGGCGGAGGGCGCAGGGAGGTCATGAGGTCACCGGGGGCTGTCCGAGTGGGTCGTGGGGAGCTGGGAATCTCGCGGGGTGACACGTGGTCGTCTTCAGGGTGTCTGGGGCAGCCATGGGGGACTCCTGTGAGATAGACCTGTTGTGGGGGAGTCCAGCATAGTTGGGGGGCACCGGGAGGTCGTGTTGCATGTGACGAGCTTGTCACTGGGTTCGTCAGGAGCGGCCCCTGGGTGCTCGGATTGGGGGGGACGTGTGAAGGGATTATTGGTGAAGCCAGCACTTCGGGAGGCCGAGGCGGGAGGATCACTTGAGGCCAGGAGTTCAAGACCAGCCTGGGCAACACAGTGAGACCCCATCTCTGCAAACGATAGAAAAATTAGCTAGGCATGTTGGCGTGGATCTGTAGTCCCAGCTGCTGGGGAAGCTGAGATAGGAGGATCACTTGAGTCCTGGAGTTGGAGGCTGCAGTGAGCTGTGATTGTGTGACTGCACTTTAGCCCAGGTGACACGGGAAGCTGTGGAAGAGATGGGGCCGTTAGCAGAGTCGAAGGAGCTAGAGGTCATGAGACTTGCCAACGGGGTAACTTTGAGATTCAGGGGGTCATTGCTCATTATTGGGATGCCTGAGGGGGTCTGAGAAGCTTGAGAAAGTTTTGGGGTAAATTGATGTGTTTCTAGGGTCAAAGTATGAGTGGTCGGGGACACCTGACACTTTTATTGGGGCCACAAGAGGGATCCTATAAGGGTAGGCTTGTGGGGTCATGAGGGGATGCACAGCCCTGGCATCCTCTGTAGGGGAGACCCCAGATTCTGGCCCCTTCCAGCCTGAGCGTTTCACAGACATGGTCTCCTTTAATCATCAGTCACCTCCATCTCCCCAGCTTCCGAAACAGGGTCTGGCAAAAGTTGAGCCTCCACTGGGAGGCGTTTGGATTAGGGTAGACAGACCACTCTCGTGTCTCCATTTCTCAGAGGTGGGAACTCGAGGTGGGAGAAGTGTATTAACTGCCCCAGAGTCATTTGGAGCTGGGCGGCAAATCCGAGTCTGACCTGTCCCTAGAGGTCTCTGGGGCAAGGAATGTGCCCAAGAGTCCCTTGTGGAGGGTCTCCAGGAGAAAGGGCTGAAGGGAGAGTCCCAGGGGATGGGGTTACATGGAGTCAGCTTGAATGGGGAGTTCTCGGGAAGGTCTCAGGTGTGTGTTGGGGTCCAGCAGGTCTGTGGGGAGCACTTTTAGAGCCTTGGGGGGCTGGGCAGGGTTGGGGGTTCACTCTAGGGGGAAGTTATTCTGGCTAATTCTTAAAGGGAGACACTGACAATAGGAACTAGCTGGCAAAACTTTTTAGGGGGTCATGGTCATATTTTGGGGGAAGTTAAAGCAGGAGGAAATTACCTGAGGTGCACACTGGGCCTCCAGGGCAGTTTTGAAAGGCGGGTGGTTTAGGGCTGTGGTCCCCAATCCCTGGGCCAGTTGTGCTCCATGAAACCAGTCCATAGTGCCAAAAAGGTTGAGTACCGCTGGTTTAGGGGCTTTTGAAACTGAGAAAGATGTGACTGTTGGTGTTTGTGAGGGAGAGCGTGTGCGTGCGTGTGCTCACGCGTGAACACGGCATCGGTGCGGGCTGAGGTCTCCGGAGGCCACTGGGGGAGACTGAGCTTGTCTCAGGATGGGGTCCCCAGGGAGCTCGCTGGAGGCTCTTGGAGGGGCTGGAGCAGCAGCTTTGACAGAGGTGCCATGTTGGGGAGTCTCAGAGGGCTCCAGATTTGGGGGTGGTCAGGGGCTTCTGTGAGCTCTCTAGCGTGCCCAGGGGTCTTCCCGGGTGACCCTTCGTGCCTGTGTTGCTCGCAGTCCAGGAATTTTTCACTGGCCAGCTCCACTCAGCGAACAGGACTTGGCCTGAATGTGCTTCTGGGTCCTCCCCTTGCCGCCCCAACCCCCCTTCATTTCGGGCCTCTCCTCACTCCTCATCTGAGGAAGGTAACTTGTTTCATGTCTGGCTTCCTTGAGATGGGACCCTGGGCGGTAGGAAGACCGTGCTCAGCAGAGCCCAGCGCCTTGTGGGCATGCCGTAACTGGGAATGAATGAGTGAATGAATGAATGAATGGAGGAGGCATCTTGCAGGCACACGGTAACTGAGGGAATGAATGAATGAGGCGCCTTGTGGGTAAACATTAACTTTGTGAATGAATGAATGAATGAGTGAATGAGTGAACCAGTGAGGCACCTTGTGGGCACATAGTAACTGAACGAATGAAGGGGTGAATGGCCGTAACTGAATGAATGAATGCTTGCACATGGTGTCCGGAGGGTCACTGTGGGAGGCTCAGAGGGAGCTGGCAGTCGGGGAGCAGCGGGACGGGGGCCTCTTGGTGGCTGTTGGGGGGCTCCTGAAGGGCTGGGATGTGGGGGGTCACCGTGTTCGATGGCTGCTGGGGGGAGTTGGGTAATAAGGGGGTCCCAAGTCATCCGCTGCCAGTTCAAGGTTTGGATGGGACGTTGGGGTGTACTCGCTGTATCAGAGTGGTCCGTGAGCTGGGGGACTCTCGGCCAGGATTGCTAGTGTATGAGGGTGGGATCTATAAGTTTTTCCCCAGGGGTCACTCCATGATGGGAGTCAGAGCCATCCATCACTGAGTCTCGTCAGGGGGGCTGAGAGGGTTATAAGACTTTGTGGCTGGCCCAGCCCTGGATTGGGACTTATCAGGTCCCAGGCGGGGCAGGAATCCCCGCTGAATAAGAATCTTTAGGCAGAGCAAGTTGGCTCATGCCTGTGATCCCAGCACTTTGAGAGGCCGAAGTGAGAGGATTGCTTGAGGCCAGGAGTTCGAGACCAGCCTGGGCAACATAGCAAGACGTCCCCACCCATCTCTGCAAAAGACAGAAAAATTAGCCAGGCGTGGTGGCATACATCTGTAGTCCCAGCTACTGGGGAGGCTGAGGCGGGAGGATCACTTGAGCCCAGGAGTTGGAGGCTGCAGTGAGCTATGATCGTGCCACTGCACTCCAGCCCGGGCAACAGAACAAGACCCTGTCTCTAAAAAAGGAAAAAAAACAGTTTTTACAAGCTGGTGAGGGAGTGTGTGTATGAGCTGAGGTGTGACCGAGGATGGGGGCTGCTGGGCTGGGGGCAGGTGGCAGGGTTTGGGGAAAGCCCTTGACCAGACTCCAGTCCCTGAGCCTGCATGTGGCAGCCCCAGCCCCCAGACCTGGCACTTAGCTCCATCTGCCTTTCTGAGCGGGGATCCTAGGGTCTGGTGTGGGGTCAGGAGAAACAAGACCTGCCAAGCAGCTTTCTTCCGCACACCCTCGCGCCTCGGTTTCCCCATCTGTGCAGGGAGGGAGCAGTCTTGGCACTCCGCAGGGTTGCTCTGAAGATTAACCCACTGCCAGATGTAAAACGTCCCCCCAGCGGCTGTGAGCTGAATCAGAGCTGGGGCCAGGGGTGGGAGAGAGGCACTGCCACGCCCGGGAGGTCCTGGGCATCTTGTGAAGCTCGGGGACTAGGGCAGAGCATGGGCTTTGGCTAGACCTGCCTGGCTTCCAGGTTAGCTGTGCTGGGTGACCTCTCTGAGGTCCCCTGGGGCCCTGAGGAAGAGGAGAGGCGAGGGCTGGCCTAGGAGCTCCCTGCCAGCAGCTGGGCTGAGTTGGGGGGGTCTGTAGGGAGAGAGAGGGTGCTTGTCTGCCCTGAGCCGTGTCAGCTGGAGGATGCAGGGAGCCCCAGGTTGGGCCAGCCTTAGGTGCCCGTCCATCACTGGGGGTTGGTGAAGCCGGTGGCGGGGTGCCAGGACAGGACCTCCATCCTTAGCCCCCATCTGGCACTGGGTTCCGGGTCCCGCCCCTGCCTGGGCCCCTCACGCTATGAAGCCAGTGTCTGGCAGACGGCTGACTGGGGTGGCCGAGCGGGCGTGGGCGGCAGCCAAGCAGCCAGGTGTGCGGGACGGGCCCAGGCTGAGCTGCCTGCACAGAGGGGGCTCAGGAGTGGCAGGAAGAGGTGTCACCTGCTTGGGGCAGAGCCAGGGAGGAGAGCAGCGCCTCTGCCAAGGGGGATTAGGCTGTGGGGCCCCGGGCCCCTCAGGAGAATGGAGCCTTTGACGGGAGCTGGGCCCCAGGTGCCAGGGCCTGTGGGTGGTGCCGCCAGGTCACAGACAGTCCTCTACCTGAGGGCCAGCGAGGGTGACAGGGACCTGGCAGGCGATCTGCAGGCGCAGGCACTGGGCAAGCTGAAACTGTGTCTGCAAGCAAGGCGGGGATTCCTGGGGGCGAGGGGCTGTCAGGGCCTCCCCAGCTTTGGAGCAGCCCCCACGCCCCTTTCACATCCCGCTCTGCCACCCAACAGCGGGGGCCCTGGGCGAAGAGGGTGTGGGGACCAGCGAGAGCGCGCCCAGCGAGGGCTCAGCTGGCTCCGGGTCTGAGCAGCCTCCGTTCCCTCTGTCTTGCAGGCCTGGTGGTCTCTGCCTACAGCCTCTCGCTCCGGCCCGCGGGCACCGTCCTCGAGGGAGTGGCCAAGGCCGGGCGGTACACGTTCACTGCAGGTGAGCCAGCGGGGCGGGCTGGCAGGGGGTTCTCCTGGCACCGTCCAGGCCCTTGGGGCACGTTCCATGGCTCCCGGCCAGTGTCCACAGTCTAAGCCACCAGGGAGAGTCAGATGTTCCTTTTTCAGGGACACATGCCAGGCTGGGAGTGGTCCCAGGAGACCAGCTGCAGGGCTGGGGGCAGATGCTCGGGCGGAGCGTCCATCTCCCTCCAGACTGGAGGCTTCTGGCAGTGGCCCCTGACTCCGCCTCTGCCCTGCAGCCGCCATCGGAGCCATGTTTGGCCTCGCCTCCTGCGTCAGCGCCCAGGTCCGCCAGAAGCCCGACGACCCCCTGAACTACTTCATCGGAGGCTGTGCCGGAGGCCTGACCTTGGGAGTGCGCAGTGAGTGGGCGCCCTGGCCCCGCCTCCTCCCACTGGCCCTCCACCCTCTCTGTTCCATCCCGGACAAGGAGCCAAGCAGGGCCTGGGCACATGGGACGCTGCCTTCATTAACACCAGGGCTCCCTTTGGCACTCAGCGCGGCACACCAGGCCCTGCACGACCTGCCCCGTCCCCTCCCCGCCCTCCCCTCCTCCCTCTGCTCCAGCCATATGGGCATCCTTGCTGCACTTCCAACATGCCAGGCACCGTCCTGCCCCAGGGCCTTTGCACGGGCTGTGCCTCTGCCTGGAGCTCTCTTCCCCCAGATGTCAGTATGGTCTCACTGTCCCAACCACTCCGTGTATGATGCAGCCCCTCTCCCACCTCTGCCCTCCCCATTCCTCTCTGCCACACCTCGTCAGGGACCATAGGTCTGTGCCCATCTCCACCCCTTGCCTGGGAGTACAGAGAAGAGGTGCTGGTCCTTGCACTGCTGTCCCTCTAGTGGCACACAGAGCCTTTCAGGGGAGCTACTCTCACAACCCCCACTTTACAGATTTGGGAATTGAGGCTCAGGGAGGGACTTGAATGGCCCAAACTCACCCGGGAGCAAGTGGCTTTCTCCACAGCCAGCAAAGGGGGCAGTCCTGGAGGGAGCTGGGCCACCTTGGCACAGGGGAGCCCATCTGGCTCAGGGGGCAGTCCCCCGTGGGCCCAGGCTCCGTGGTCACTGCTGCCTGCGTCCCTGGTCCACTGAGACCCATGCCCTCGGAGCCTCGGGGCCGGCAGAAGGACTCCTGTGCGTCGCCCACAGTGGCCTGGCGTGTTGCAAGCGCTCCATGGCAGGTTGCAGCCAGGCAGAGAGTGCGGGCGCCAGGGAGGAGGCCCCATCCCTCTGCGGCTGCCTCAGGACCTTGGGACGCCCCGGCCCCACCCGGCTCCCACCTGGAACTGGCTGCAGGTTGGAGGCAGTTTGAGGTCTGAGCTTGACACGCAGCCTGGCTCTGGCTGGGACAGGCCCCTGCCCCTGTCTGCAAGAGATGTGAGACCCTGCAGGTCCTGGTGGATGGGACATCCTCCTTCCTCCGCCGGCCCCAGGGCTCCAGGGCAGGAAAGCCGAGCAACTGGGGGCGGCTCTGTGCTCGCTGGTTCACAGAGCACAGGCAGGTGCGTGGCCGGGAGCCGTGGCACCCACCTCCCCTGAGCCCAGCGCCAGGGGCGGTATGGAATCCCTCTCACCTTGGGGGTGGTCAGTGCATGGCGAGAGAGGAGCCGACGGCCTGGACTCCTGCCGCACAGGGACCAGAGCTTGGGCCTCCCTCTGTGCCTCGGTTTCCCCATTTCCAGAGTCTAGTGCCCGTCCTGCGTTTGTCGGAGGATTGAGTGACTTACTCCCTGAAGTAAAGGGGACGTCCTCTTGGGGTTCTCAGTGCAGCTCCCAGGGTGGCCGCTGGCTGGGGCATGGAGTCCCCACTCCACGCCTGACATCCTGTCCCCACTCTCACAGCTCACAGCTACGGGATCGGTGTCTCCACCTGCGTGTACATGGGCACAGTGGCCGCCCTGGTCAAGATGGGCCAGCTGGAGGGCTGGGAGTTGTTTGGGAAACCCAAGGTGTGAGCCTGCCATCTGCCGGGGCCTCGGGTCCGGATGCATCTAGAAATAAACTGCGTGTCTATGTGTGTGAGTGTCCCGGAGGGCTCGGCGGCAGGGACATGCCAGCGGCGAGGGGAGTGTGGGAGGCTCAGGGCTCATCGGGGAGGGAATGAGGAAGGGAGATAAGATAAGGTGCCACACGCGCCTGCCTGCCGCCTGGCCAAGGGCACCAGCCTGGCCCTGCCAGCTGGGAGTGTGGCCGGCTGGGGCAAGAGGGAGCCCAAGAGGGGCACTTGGCCAGGATGCACGCTGGTCATGGCGCCTTGCCAGTTCCCGGGGCAGGGCGGGGGCCTGCAAGTGGCTGCTGGTGATGGAAACTGCGCCCCGCCGCCCACAGCCCTTCCCTCAGCTCCGGCCACGGTCCCTCTGCAGGTCACTGCCGTCCCCTTTCTGGGCCTGACCCCAAAGCCAACAGCATGTGGAAAACACACCCCGGCGGTGTCTCCAGGATCCTGGGCAGTGGAGCGGAGAGCCCTGGATACGCCGGCCCAGGAGCCTCGTCCCCAGGGCAGAGCAGGACAAGACCCACTGTGATCCCCGCCTGGCGCCCATCAGGCCTTGCGGTTTAGGCGGCCCTGGAATGCCAGTGCTGCCCGGGGCTCTTTCCAGAACTGGCTCCGCGCATCCTGGCAGCAGGAGCCCGGCGAGCGCCCACACGCCAGGGCGACAGGCTGGAAATCAGGGTAGCGCAGGCCCCACCCGAGGGAGCACAGCTGCGGCCCTCCTGTCCCCTCACTTGTGTCCGTCCTGCCCTGCCCTGCCCTCCTCTCCAGCCCACCCCTGGCGCATTACGTGGTCAAGCACCAAACTCCACTTTTAGCCTCACTTTGCTTCGCGTCCACCCAGGGTGACACCCAGCCAGTTGAGCGGCTAAATGTGACCGTGAGCGGAGCCTGGAGCGGGTCCCATTTTGTTTTCCTTGCTCCTCTGCGTCGGGTCCAGGTCCTTCCTCCAGCACCTGCCCCCCACCCACCACGAAGTGGGCCCAGGCACCGGCTCGGTGTCACGTCCAGGGCTGCGTGCCTGAGCCTGGGCCTGGGGCTCCCTGAGGAGGGATGGGAACCCCTGTCTCAGGCTGGGGCGGAGGGGCCTGGAAGCCTGTCCAGGCCCTGACGCAGCTTTGGGTGAAGGGAAGGCTCTGGGTTCACACCCTGCACTTGGTTTCTTCCCTGGCAAGCCTCCGCTTTCCCACCTGGCACGGGAGTAACATCCCCCGACAGCCCCCAGATGTTCCGTGAGGAGGGATGGTTCTACCTCCCGCAGGGGCCCTGTCGGCTCTGGGGTCCCGGTGGCTCCCGCACCCGCCTGCTGTGTCTCCTCCGCGGCCGGCAGGGGGCACCGCCCATCCGGCTCAGCCTGGTGTGGGCGGCTTTGTGGTGGCCACCGAGGAGTCTGAATCTGCCCCTCCTCCCACTGCAGGCCACTGTCTGTCTTCTCACCTCCTTTCCTTCCCCTCCGTCCTGTCTGAGACAGCCAGGAGGTGGCAGGTTGTAAAAGAGGGCAGCCCAGCCCGTGTCCCCAGCCTGGGATGGACTGCAGGCTGGAAGGGAAGGGACCGATCCAGGACCTCACAGCGGTTGCCCTTGGCCCTGCACCGCTGCGGCTTCTAGAACCGGGTCTGCCCAGGCCTCTGCCTCCTGCGATCCCAACCCCCATGCCAGATCTCACAGCCCCTTTCACAGATGGGCACACCAAGGCCAGGGAGGGGAGGGAGGGAAAGTCAAAGCCAGCAGGCCTCCTCCCACCTTCCAGCCTCAGTTTACCCACTGCATTGAAGAGAGCCCACGGCTCAGACCAGGGACTGTGCTTGCCGCCCACCCAGCCCATTCTGGGCCGGCCGCCAGTGTTGGAGCCTGCCAGGCCCCCCGCCTGCAGCCCAGGCCCCCCAGAGTGGGGCAGGAGGGGCGGCTGCTCGCTGGGCTCCAGGGAGCCCCAGACTCAGGCCCCCTTGCCCATAAACATTTACTAGGCTGTGAGGGGCTGACGTCACTCCCGCCCCACACACGGCCCCCTCGGGGAGGGCCCAATCCGGAACATCCACCTCTGCCCAGCGGACCCCTGTGGGACAGTGGAAGACCCTTCTGGAATTTGCCCGGAGCTTGATGTAGCCCCGAGCAGCCAGGGCTGGAACAGAGGGGAAGCAGGGCCTCCTTGGGGGGTAAGGAGGGCTTCCTGGAGGCGGCGGCGACATGGAAGAGAGGGCTGTGCCTAAGGGGAAGGACGTCGGGGCAGAGGACACAGTGAGAAGGCCTGGGGAGAGGGCAGCCATCAGGGTCCTCCTGGCCCAGGGCAGGGCCATGGGGCACACACTCCCAAGAAACCCAGCCCCGGAGACACGTCCCCTCGTGGACAAGGCTTCAGGAAGGCAGTCCCTGTCCCTCCAGGGTCTCCACGCTTTTTGTGAGCCAAGACAGCGTTAGCGAGACAAAAAGGAGGGAAAGAACCGCTGAGCCCTTCCCACCTGCTGGGGTGACCGAGTTGTCATTACTGACCCGCCTGTGTGAGCTGTGTTCGGCGGTTAGTCCTGTCCTGCAGGTGGGGAAACTGGGGCCCAAGGAGGCAACTTCCCAGGCCCTGGCACAGAGCACACACTAAAGAAGCGTTACTTCTCTCGCTGTTATTAGCTGTTGTTTGGAAACAACATGTCGGCTGTTCTTTGACTTTCCAAGTGGTCTCTTGATTGGAGCAAAAACAGCCAAAGAGAGGAGGACAGTGTCCTCCAGAGCAGCATTGTGTCCCCGCGAGCTCCTTTATAGGCCGTGTTGAATGTGGGCTCAGGTGCC
The DNA here is from genome assembly GCA_963574885.1 of Lepilemur ruficaudatus. NCBI lineage: Eukaryota > Metazoa > Chordata > Mammalia > Primates > Lepilemuridae > Lepilemur > Lepilemur ruficaudatus. Next base: position 9,436 of record CAUYRT010025443.1, on the reverse strand, counting down.
TGTTGTGTGCCGTAGTTGGGGTGGGACACAGGAGGCTACTGAGAAGGCTTGGTGGGGCGGATATTCGCCCCTGCTGGGGCCGAGGGGCTGCTCCTCCTGCCCTCCCACCCCTCACAAGCCCCTCAGCGTAAAGAATCTATCCTGGCCCTGTCCCAGTGTCCCCACCAGAAGCAGCACAGTCCCCTCCGCACTGGTCTCAGCCCCCACCCTCGCCCCCCATGATCTGTCCTTCCCACAGCAGCCAGGGGGCGCCTGTGAGCACCTGAGTCAGAGGAGCGCCGTCCCTCCTCTGCCCACAGCCCTCCATGGCTCCCACCTCCCTCAGAGTCAAAGCCCAAGTCCTTCCCCCGCCCCCGCCGTCTCCTCCCTCCTCTTTACCCCTCCCTTCCCTGCTCCAGCCACATGAGCCTCCTCGCTGCGCCTCCAACACGCCAGGCGAAGTCCTGCCTGAGGGCCTTTGCACGGGCTGTGCCTTGTGCCTGAACACTCTTCTCCAGGTGTCCCCACAGCTCACCGCCTTCAGTTTTCAGCTCACGTCACCTGCTCGTCCTGCCTGACTAGCAGCACTCAACACCCCACACTCCTCGTTTTGCCCATAGCACTTACCAGCTCCTAAATCCCGTGCCATCAGCACGTATATTGTTTATGTGTAGCTGCTTGAGGGCTGGAATATATCCTGGCTGTTAGATTCTCTGGTCCCAGCCCCGGCACCCAGCCTAGGATCCCAGCAGGGCTCGGTAAATATGTGTGGAATGAGTGGCTGGATAAACAAACTCACGAGCGGATCTCTAGGTCGGCCAAAGACGGGAGCTTCAGAGATAGGGCCTGAGAACCGCCTGGGGGTGGCTGCAACCTGGCAGTCCAAGCCCCGATTCCTGGGGCTGGGGTTCGGGGTCCTCACTCTGCTCCCGTTAGACGATGGTGGGGAAGGCAGGGGAGAGACACCACCCGTCTCCACGAACCTCCAAGTCAAGACTCCCAGAATTGGTTTAGCAAGCACCGCCACACCGCTCAGTGACGTTTTGGTCAGCGACGGACTGTGTATGCGACAGGGTCCCATCAGAGTGTGATACGGTGTTCTCACTGTCCCTTTGCAACGTGCAGATGTTTGCAGACACCGATACTACACTGTCACAGTTGCCGGCAGCACTCAGTACAAGGGCGCACTGGGCAGGTGTGTGGCCAGGAGCACTAGGCGTAGCGCGCGGTCGGGGTGCGTGAGCACACGCTGTGACGATCGCACCGCGACGAAATCGCCTGGCGACACGTCTCTCAGAGCATGTCCCCGTGGTTAAGCCAAGAACGGCTGTATTCACTGAGCGCTGTGCCAGGTGTATGCTCAGCGGGAGTCACAGCTGCAAACGACCAAGGAGTCCCTGCCTTCCTGGAGCTCAAAGTCTGGACGGGAGGAGGAGATAGTAAAACCGAGCAAGCAAGTCGCTCCTCCGCTGCTACCGCGCCGCCATCCCCAGGGCACCCGCCTGGTTTCTCACTTCTTCCTCCAGAACCCTGCTCGGGAGATCAGGGTGGCCCGAGAGACAGGGAGGGGCCCCAGAGCGGGGGCCAGAAGCAGCCAGCCTTCCGGGCAGAGGCGCAGCTCATGCAAAGGCCCAGAGGGTGGGGTGAGCTGGCTGCACCCCATAATGAATGGCCAGAGTGCCAGTGTGGTGGGTTGGGGTGACCGTGAATTAGGGGAGCCCAGAATGCCTCAGGGGCACCGTATCATTGTGCCCTCAGGGTCCCCAGTAGAGCAGAGGGAGGAAGAGGAAGCGGGGAGTAGGCTGGGGGTGAGGTCTTAGGGAAGAGGACCCCAGGTTCTGGCTGAGTTCTGGTGGAGGCCAGATTCGTCATCACTTCAGGGTCTGGAATTGGAGGAGCAGAGATTTGTGCCCCGTCGCCCCACCTGGCCTGACATCCAAGGCCCAGAACCCAGTGGAGCCCCCAGTTCCCTGGTGCCAGATTCTCCCAGGCATCCCCTGCCTCCACAAGGGCCATGCAGCCAGAGACTGCCTTTGCCTATGGGGAAACTGAGGCACACAGCAGCCTATGGGCCCCTCCAGTCGCCCTCCCTCCTCTAGCTGTGGTCCTTCTCGGAGCTTGGACACCGAGAGAGGCCTGGCTTGGCCCCCTGCCCCATCATTGGCATGCACAGGTCCCTTCTCTGAGCCAGCGGAGCCCCCGGGGTTCCCGCAACACTGGGTGGTCTGCCTGGCCTCGTCCCTGGCCCCTGCCCAGCCCGCGTCTGGCCTCTGGCGGGAGCCCGCTGGGCTCCGAACAATTGCCGACCCAGAGCAGAGAAGGTGTGAGCCCGGTCGAGGGCACAGCTCTGGGGGCCGACGGAGGACATCCAGCCCAAACAGAGGGGCCACAGGCGGAGTGATGGCCTGGCCCCAAATCTACAGCATCCCCCTTAAAACCCCATTTCACACACTGCTGTTCACAGCAGTCTTTCTAAAATATATAGTACAGCTTATTTCGATAGGTAGAACAGACTCGGGCCATAGAATCCAAAAGATTCCGCAGGGTGTTCAGAATAAATGCCAGCCGCCCCCACCGTCCCCAGGGCACCCGCCCCATTTCTCCTTTCTCCTCCCAGCCGTGTCTATGCCGAAACGAGCATGTCTGTGTGTTTTCTTTTCCCCGCAGAAACGGACGCACTCTGCTGTGTTGCAGCCCTCAGTCCGGTCGCCTCTTAACGACACATCTTGGATTTCTTCCCATTTAATGAACAACTTCCTTTTCTTTTTTTCTTTAATTTTTCTGTAGAGATGGGGTCTCACTGTGTTGCCCAGGCTGTTCTCAAACTCCTGCCCTCAAGCAGCCTTCCCACCTCGGCCTCCCAAAGTGCTGGCAATACAGGCGTGAGCGACCGTGCCCGGCCATCCTCCTCTTTTTGTTAATGGCAGCACAGTTGTCCCTGAGGTCGGACATTGTCCCTGTGGACACGTTTCCTCATTCTCAGGCTTTTGATCCTATACATCAATGAAGAACTTGTAGCAAGTGGCATTTTGCACGCGGAAGAATATGCCCGCACGCTTCCTTACAGAACGTTTTCAGTCAGTAAGCTCTGTTTGTCAGAGCACTTTCAGGTTGACAGAGAAATTGAGCAGGAAGTACCCCCCTCCTCCCGCCTCCATACACTTTGCTCTGTAGCTCCCGTCCTGCACTTACGTGGGGCGTTGGTTACAACCAATGAATCAGTACTGATGCATATCGTTAACTGAAGTCCTCAGTTCACAATAGAGTTCATTCTTGGTTTTGAACTCCTGATTTTTTTTTTTTTTTTTTTTTTTGAGACAGAGTCTCACTCTGTTGCCCAGGCTAGAGTGCCGTGACATCAGCCTAGCTCAAAGCAACCTCAAACTCCTGGGCTCAAGCCATCCTCCTGCCTCAGCCTCCCGAGTAGGTGGGACTACAGGCATGAGCCACCATGCTTGGCTAATTTTTCTATATATTTTTAGTTGGCCAATTAATTTCTTTCTGTTTTTAGTAGAGATGGGGTCTCGCTCTTGCCGAGGCTGGTTTCGAACTCCTGACCTTGAGCGATCCTCCCGCCTCGGCCTCCCAGAGTGCTAGGATTACAGGCGTGAGCCACCGTGCCCGGCCAGAGTTCATTCTTGATAGTGTCCATTCTCTGGGTTGGGACAATGTGTAATGACGTGTCTCCACCATTATAGGATCACACAGCCTAGTTCCACTGCCCTAAACCTCCCGTGCCCACCTGTTCCTCCCTCCTTGGCCCCAACCCCTGGCAGCCACTGATCTTCCACTGTCACCATAGTTTTGCCTTTTCTAGAACATCCTGTGGTTGGCATCACACAGCGTGTGGCGTTTCCAGACTGGCTTCTTCCACTCGGCAATATGCATTTAAGGTTCCTCCTTGTGTTTTCGTGCCTTGACAGCTCATTTCTCTTAAGCACCGAATAATATCCCATTGTCTGGAGGTACCACTGGGTATTTACCCACTCACATGCCAAAGGACATCTTGGTGGCTTCCAAGTCTTGGCAATTGTGCCTTAAGCTGCTGTAAACATCCGTGTGCAGGTTTCTGTGTGGACATAAGTTCTCGACTCCTTTGGGTAAATACCTGGGAGCACAGTTGCTGGATTGTAGGCTAAGTGTATGTTTGGCTCTGTAAGAACCTGCCACGCCGTCTTTCCAAAGCGGCTGCACCGTTTTGCATTCCCACCGGCAGTGAGTGAAGGTTCCTGTCGCTTCATGTCCTTGTCAGCATTTGCTGTTGGCAGCGCTTTGGACTTGGGCCATTCTAATAGGTGTGTAGGGATATCTTCTTGTCTTAATTTGCCTAAAACTTCAGATAAACATCTCTTGCGCCTCCTCCTGGGTGCTAAGCACGGTTCCACGGTTCCAGCACCCTTTTTTGTTTTTTGTTTGCTTGTTTTTTGTTCTTTGGGACAGGATCTCACTATGTTACCCAGGCTGGGGTGCAGTGGCGTCATCATAGCTCACAGCAGCCTCCAACTCCTGGCCTCAGGGATCCTCCCGCCTCAGCCTCCCAAAGTGCTAGGATTACAGGCCTGAGCCACCGCGCCCGGCCTCCAGCACCTTTTTGTACAATGTAACTTCTTTGCCGTCTCAGTGCAGTTTGGGTTAGTAGAAGGGAGGCCCCGGTATCCTCTGTTACAGATGGGGAAAAGGAAGGCTCAGAGAGGGACAGCTGCTTCCCCAGGGTGACACAGCAAATGGGGGTAGAGCCAGGGCACCTGTGACTGACACCAGAGCACTTCTGTCTGCTGTGAGCCAGGCCCTGTGCTGGGCACCAGGGACACAGTGGGGACAAGACAGATCCCAATTCCCTGCCCCCTCCCCCTGCCCTGCCAAGGCTCATAGTCCAGTGGGGGAGATGGACACATAAGGAGTGGGGCTGTAATGTGGTCACCCGGGCAGACAGGGACCCAGAGGAGGCAGCTGACATGGCCAGGGTGTCCAAGGAGGCTTTGCCAGAAGTGAAAAGAGTGGCCCAAGCAAGAGGAATAGCATGTCTGATGGCTCAGAAGAGAGACAGAAAGGTGAGTGGCCAAGAGCGCGGGAGAGTCCTGGGTTCTGGTCACCAGCTCTGCCACAGTAGCCTTGAACTCTGGGCCTTCTCTGGGCCTCAGTTTCCCCTCCCTGCCTGGCTGTGAGGATTTAGTAAACTCCCATGTGTAACGCACGCAGCCAAGCCTGGCAGCTGGGGAGCTGGGGGGTTAGGGCTGGGTTTTCCTGCCCCTGCCCCGGATGAGGGACAGCCAGGTGCACCAGGGCAGCCCCCTCTTGGGGGCCTAGGAGGACCCCATCCAGGTGGGGCCAGTAGAGGTAAAGGCATCAGAAGTGCAGTGCCTGGTCTCTAGCCTCGATGCGAAAGGAAATGGCAGGCTGGATGCGGGAGGGGTCTTCTTCCCGCCCCTGCCCCAAATTGCACACTGGAGCCCCGTGCCCCCGCCTCAGCCTCACTCGCTCTCCAGCCCCATTAGTGAGGCCGCCTGCTGGGAGCCTGGAAGTCCCAGGTGTTGCCCGCCCACTCTCTGCCTGCCACTGCCGTTAAACATGAATAATGAGCCGGAGAGGGCGGGACCTGGAAGGTGGCTGCAGGGGAGGGGGATGGGGGGCAGAGAGGCCCCGCAGCTCCTCCATCTGTTTGGTCTCTGGGCACCTGGGGAGCCCAGCAGGAATCACCGCCCTGGAAGCCACCAGCACGCCTGGTGTGTGGCTCTTAACCTCCTCCTCGCCTGCCCTGGCTCCCAGCACCTGCCTGTCCAGGAGCTCCCCCCACCTAGCTGCGGTCCTCACATTCAGCAAATAAAACTGCAGGACTTGCCCGGCATGGTGGTGGCCCCTGAAGTCCCAGCTACTGGGGGTGGCGAGTGGGGTGCTGAGGCGGGAGGATCGCTTTAGCCCAGGAGTTGGAGGCTGCAGTGAGCTGTGATCACGCCACTGCGCTCCAGCCTGGGTGACAGAGTGAGACCCTGTCTCTGTTATAAAAATTTTTAAAAATTCAGGATGCCTGGTTAAGTTTGAATTTCAGATAAACAACAAATCGTGTTCTGGAGTAAGAATATCCCATGCAATACTTGTTGTACTGCGCCTCAGTGTCCTTACCTGCGTTATGGTGAATATCACATGCTGATCAGTATCAGCCAATCAGAGGGACCCTGGCCACAGGGTTTGCTCGGGGTCTCCCTGAAAAATGTGCTCCCCACTTGGATGCTGGAACTTGAGCTCCTGGGGGACCCAGAATAGGGGCTCAGGTATGATGGCGGAGGTTGAGGCTGCATCTATCTCCCATCTAGTGCAGATTTTTTTTTTTAAGAGGCAGAGCCTCACTCTGTCACCCAGGCTGGAGTGCAGTGGCGCAATCAGAGCTCACTGCAGCCTCCAACTCCTGGGCTCAAGCGATCCTCCCGCCTCAGCCTCTCGACTAGCTAGGACTACAGGTGGGCACTACCCGCCTGGCTAATTTTTCAATCTTTTGTAGAGATGGAGTCTCGCTATGTTGCCCAGGCTAATCTCAAATTCATGAGCCCAAGCGATCCTCCTGCCTCAGCCTCCCAAAGCGCTGGGGTTACAGGCATGAGCCACCGTGCCCAGCCAAGAGTGGATGTATTTTATGTTTTAGCAACTTGTCCATCTGTACAGCGTTCCTGGAGACCACCAGCCCTGTGCCCACCCCTCCTCGAGCCTCCCTTGGCCCGGTGAGGGTATTTCAGGTCCCTGACAGGCCATTGGACCAGCAGGCATTTCTTGGGAATTTGCGCAGAAAGACCCAAAGTTACTGTGAGTCTGGAAGCCTCTGGAGAGGTCCCTGGCGGTGGAGCAAGGAGGGACCATTTGCCTGCCTCCCCCGAGGACGCATTACTTGGGGTCTCTCATCTCCCCCAGCCTTCAGGGAGGCCTCCAGGTGAGGGCACAGTCCCCAAATTCTGGGTTCAAATCCCGACTCTGCCACTGTGAGCTGTGTGAATTCGAGCCAGTCGCTTTCTCTGTGCCTGGGTTCCCTCACCTGTAAAGTGGAGCCCATTCCAATGCTAATAATAATAGCAGCTGTCACGGTTGTTGAGAAGGTCAAATGCACACAGTTAGTGCTCGCTTAAGTGATGGCTGGGGCCCCAGGCTCCCTCCTGGCCCAGGGGGAGGGGCTGAGCGGGAAGCGGAGGTTAATTTTAGGCCTGATGACACCGCCTGGCCGCCTGCCCCGTCCAAACATCCCAGTGGAGCGTCCCCCACCCCCAACCTCTGACATCCAAGGAGCCTGTTTATTCATTCTTCTCGGCGGGAGCATTCCTTGCCTGCCTGCGCCTGCCACCCGCCTCTGTCCCAAGCGGCGCTTCACCCTGCCTCCTGTCACCCCGGGGGTCAGGACCACCTCACCTGTAGATCATCCTGAGACAGTGGCCCAGGACAGTCAGGGTGGGGGGTGGGGAAGGGGCAGGCAGGGGGTCACTCCTGCACCAAAGTCCGGAGATGTCTAGTCTTCCTTTGCAATTCTCCAAGTAAGAGTCTAGGCTTCGTTCCATCTGTGCCAACATGGGGACGCTGTCAATTCAGCACTTGTTTACCGAGCACCTAGCGGGCGCCAGGTCCCACTGGGGGACCCAGGCTCTGCCCCAGGGGCTCCCCATCTTGGAGGGAGACACTGACAAGCCAGGAAACACACAGGAAAATGGTCAAGCATGCTTCGCACTGTTCATTCATTCTTTGCTTCCTCCCTCCCTCCCTCCTGGGCATTGGGCGTTGGGCGTTATTGAAGGTGCTCTGGGTTCGGCAGGAAGCAAAACAGACCGAGACCCCTCCCAGAGCTGCCGTTCTTGGCAGGGAGAGAAGGGCAAGAGGCAACACATTATGTGAACAGGTCAAATGCATGGTCAGGCTCAATGGCACTCATTGCTATGGAGGCAAATGAAGCAAGAAAGTGGACGGGCGCGTGGCGGGTGCACCTGGAAGTAAAGGGATTGGAAAGGGAACGTTTGAGGAGCCCATGCAGGGGAGAGAGGGTTTCGGGCAGAGGGAACAGCACGTGCCAGGGTCCTGGGGTACAAACAGTGAGGCGGCACAGCGGCGCTACAGCGGGACCCTGCCGCTTTGCCTCTGAGATCAGTGGGGGCTCTGGGAGGGTCTCGAGCAGAGGACCGGCGAGGCATAGGTGGACATTCTCACAGCCCACGCTACCCTTGTTCTGAGGTCAAATTCCCGGTGCTGTCAGCCTCCAGGAGGGGGCAGGACCAGGCTGCAGCTGGGCTGGGGTCTGAGTGGCTGCAGGTGGATTCCGGCTGCAAATGAGGACTTCCGGAACATTCTGAGAATCTGCGTAAGGGGAAATTGCCACTCTCCAGAGAATGCAGATGGGGACAGGGGAGGGGTGGGCAGATTCGAGTGCATCTTCTCCAAGTGGCATCTCCACACGCTTGCGCAGTGCCCGGCCTGGCTCCCGGGTTTCTGCTGGTGGAGGGGCAGGTGTGTCAGAAAGTGTGAAGACCTCCCCCGAAAAACAAACCAAGAAAACATAAGCTTTTCCACCGCCCGGTCCCAACAGAGGACCTGACTGTTCTCTTTCTCGCAAAATGCCTTCATATTGGCTTTTCTGATTCTAAACCTGCCACACATGCCCTCCACAAAACCTTTCCAGAAAGAGAGAAAGGCCCTTTTGTTCCCCAGCCCCCTGTATTCCCTGGAATTTTCTCTGCCCCGACGCACCTAGACGCTATTGTTTTTTTCACACGTGGTTTTGCAACGGGCTTTTTTCCACTCAACAATAGATGGTTCCACAGCTTTTATTTCCAGAAATTGGAAAATGAAGCGTGTCCAGCCGACGCCTCTTCACCCAACACGGGCTGAAATTTCAGCTACGAGAACCCGGCCGGGCCAGGGTGCCAGGGTGGGCAGACCCCGACGTGCCGGGGAGCTGGGGTGAGGAGAGGCCGGGGGTGGGTGGCACAGGGTGCCAGGTTTCTGTCCCCTGCGGCTTCCTCCGCTCCCTCGACACTCAGTGGCCCCAGCACCATGTGGACGAGCAGGGGGAGGCGGGTGCTTAAAGTATCACAGGAAGGGAAACTGAGGCCCACAGAGGGCCGTGGGCCCAGGCCTGGGGCTTCCCGCCCCTGCCCACTGTTCCGCCCTGCACGGGGCTATGCAAAGTCCCTCTGGTGGCCTGGGGGATAACCCTGACCTGCCAGGTCACCTCCACCTCGGGAAGAGGGTGCCGGCGCTGGCTCCATCCTGCAGACCGACGGCCGAGGCCCAGAGAAGCGGCGTGACTCAGCCCTGGCCACGCAGAGGTCAGAGGCCGTTCTCCCGAGACCCTGGGGTTAAGAGCTCTGAGGGCAGAAGAGCCCTGCTGTGAGCCCAGCTCCACAACGCAGGGGCTGCAGGTGGGTTCCGACTCTAAGCGAGCACTTCCAGAACATTCTGGAACATTGTGGGGTTGGGGGAACTTGCTACT
>CAUYRT010025442.1:0-47819 GCA_963574885.1 Lepilemur ruficaudatus | reverse complement strand
TTGTACATTTGTACATTTTGTACATTTACAAAATTTTACATTTTTTTGTATGAAAAATACAAAATTTTAAATGCCCCCTGGGGATATTTGGCAAAGTAAGGAGACTTTTTTTTTTTTTTTTTTTTGAGACAGAGTCTCACTATGTTTCCGGCGCTAGATTGCCATGGCATCAGCCTAGCTCACAGCAACCTCAAACTCCTGGGCTCAAGCGATCCTCCTGCCTCAGCCTCCCAAGTAGTTGGGACTACAGGTACGCACCACCATGCCCGGCTATTTTTTTCTATTTTTAGCACTTTCGTCAGGCTGGTCTCGAACTGCCGACCTCAAGTGATCCTCCCGCCTCAGCCTCCCAGAATGCTAGGATTACAGGTGTGAGCCACTGCACCTGGCCATAAAACAAGTCTTAATAAATTTTAAAAGATTGAAATCACAATAGTTGTATTTTTCCAACTGCAATGGGATGAAATCAGAAATCAACAGCAGAAGGAAAACTAAAGGCCGGGCGAGGTGGCTCACACCTGTAATCCTAGCACTCAGGGAGGCTGAGGTGGGTGGATCCCTCAAGGTCAGGAGTTCGAAACCAGCCTGAGCAAGAGCAAGACCCCATCTCTACTAAAAATAGAGAGAAATTAATTGGCCAACTAAAAATATATAGAAAAAATTAGGCGGGCATGGTGGCGCATGCCTGTAGTCCCAGCTACTCGGGAGGCTGAGGCAGGAAGATCGCTTGAGCCCAGGAGTGTGAGGTTGCTGTGAGCTAGGCTGACACCACGGCACTCTAGCCCAGACAACAGAGCAAGACTCTGTCTCAAAAAGGAAAAAAGAAAGAAATAAAGAAACTAATACTCATGAATATGGGGAAATTAACACACTCTTAAACCAATGGGTCAAAAAAGAAGTCACAGGGAAAATTAGAAGATACCTTGAGAAAATGAAAACAAAAACACAACATACCAAAACTTACTGCATACAGTGAAATCAAGAGCAGTCTTGGAGATTTGTAGCTGCGTTAAAAAAGAAAGAATCGACAGCCTAACTGTACAACTTAAGGAACTAGAAAAAGAGCAAATTAAACCCAAAGCTAACAGAAGGAAGGAAATAATAAAGATTATAGCAGAGATAAACAACATAGATAACAGAAAGCAACAGAGAAAATCAGCAAAACCAAAAGTGGGTTCTTGGAAATGATCGACAAAACTGACGAACTTCTAGCTAGACTAAGGAAAAAGAAGAGAATCGTCACTAAAGTTTGAAACGAAAGTGGGAACATGACTACCAACCTCACAGAAACAAAAAGGGTTACGAGAATACCGCGCACTGTTGCCTGCCGCAGCATACAGCGGAATACTACTCAGCCAGGAAAAGGCACAGGGTGCTGATTCACGCTACGACTGCATGAACCTTGGAAATGTTTAATTCCGCTTACAAGAAACATCTCGAATAGGAAAATTCATGGAAACGGAAAGCAGACCAGAGGTCACCAGCAGCTACAAAAATGAGTTATAGCTTAATGGTGACGGAGTTTCTGTTTGGGGTGATGAAAAAGTTTTGGAAAGGGTGGTGGTTGCGCAACAGTGAATGCAATTAACGCCACTTAATTCTACTCTTAAAAATAGTTACATTCGCATAAGTTGTATATATTTTACCACAATTTTTAAAAAATAACATTTGCAAGGACTGTTTCCTGCCCCGGGTTGGTGGCCGCCTTTCTGCAGCTTTGGAGGAGGAGGAACATTTTCTGCTTGTCTTGCTGGGGTTTCTTTTGACCACCGATGAGGAACTTGCAGATTTCAAGCTCAAACTCTGACACTCAGCACTAAGGGAAATTATAAACATACATGCACAACGTGGAGAGGAAGAGGATTAGCCAGTGGGGAGGCAGGACTCTGCCCCTCCACCCCTTCTCGGGGCCCAGGCCGGCCCTTCCCCTCAGGCTGGGATCCTGGAGTCCTTGCTCCTGACCCCATACTTCGTTTTCCTGCTTGCCCTGTGTCTAGGGAAAGATTTGTGATGCAGGTTTAAGGCTAAGTGGGCCTCATTCCGTAAGCAGTCCTGCCACCTACGAACCGGGACTTCCGGCATCCTGGCAACCCCTTGTATGATTGATTTCACCCAGAAGTGCCCCCGAAGTCCCCCAACCACTCTGCTGGGTGCATCGTGGCCCCTCTTCCTGGCTAGGGCCTCACAAATGCCGGTGAGTGCTGGTTTGTCAGGGTAAGGGTGCGGAGTCCTTCCAGCAGAAGACCCCCCAGTCTCCCTTGACGGCCATGGTGAAGCCTGGGGCTGTGTGGCTCTGACGTCCCATCTTGGGGCATCACCAGCTTACAGGGCTTGTTGGTACCAACTTGTCCTAGAAGGGTAGCTGGGCCCTGACCCCTGGAGCTTGCAGCCCATGGGGTGAGTGTGTTCTCTGCCCACAGCCTGGGCTTTGGTTCTGTCACAGAGGGGAGCTAGAGCAGCATGGGGGCAGAGGATGAGGCCACCAAGAATGACAGTCCACAGGCACACAAGGCCACAGCCTTGCCAACAAAGTACTGAGGCATGTCCTGCCTGGGTGGCAAACACCCACTGCCCTGAGCTCACCTTGTGCCCTTCCGGGCCCCCCAGGACGGAGAGCTCCAGGGTCAGCGCCTGGCTGGCAGGAGCCTGGGCAACCTCCAGCCTGCCCTTGTGAGTTCTCTCAACTTCATCCCCTGGGCACGGTCTGTAAAAGCAAGAGCCAGGTGGAGTGGCTCGCCATCCCGTCACCTCGTAAAGGCCCCACCTCTCAACACTGCCGCCTTGGGAACCGAAGTGCAGCAAGAGTGTTGCAGGGGACACGTTCTAACCACAGCAGCGGCCTTTTGCGTGCAGCGCAGGGGCTGAGCACACACTTGGATACCTACAGCCCGTCCCTGCTGACGTGGCCCGGCCATCCCGGGACGTGACTTTCTGAATGGCAAGCAGGTACGACTGTGCTTTCTCACAGCAACAGAGAATGCCCGTTCCCAGGGCTGGCCCCGGGTTCCTCCTGCAGTGCTGGGAGGCCCCTGAGAGTGGCCCCAGCAGACAGAAAGGCTTTGTAAGCCTGCGGGTCCCAGTGCAGCAGAGGAAGGGACACATTATGGCATCCTTGGGGTTCTATTGCCCAAGAGAACAGGGACAGTCACCAGGAGAGGCCCCCATTGCGGGGAGGCTGTGGCTCAGTCTTTGACAGGGAGCCCCCTCTTTACACCTGAGAACCCCTTGACCGAACCAGGAAGCTCAGGGCAGCCAAAGTGGTCACAGGCCAGCCAGGGTGTCCCCTGCTCCTCGGGGCACAGGGTCTGGCCCTGTTCAGCTCTGCTGTGGAGGGCAGAGAGCGTGGCCCACTGGCCCTCTGGGTGCTGCTGTCGCCACCACACGGCCCAGGCTGAGCCGCTCAGGACTCTGGAATCTTCCCTCATCTCTGATCCCTGGCCCACCCCACAGGGGCTGTGTAGGAGGTGAGTGAGGAGGGGTAAGAGGCCCTGGATATCGCTCTGAGCAGGGCTTCGGAGGCACAGACCTAGGTTTGAATCCTTGCTCTGGGCGACCTTGGGAACGTGACCCCCTCTCAGGGCCTCGTTTCTCTGTAAATATTCGTAAATGTCTAAAATGGGGGTGTTCACGGTGCCCACCCCACAGGCCCCGGTGAGGTCAGGCTGGTGCAGTCTGGGGACAGCCCTGACTCTGGCCTCTGCCCCCTGCCACACCAACTCTGCCAGAGCCGTTGGGCACCACCCAGGGGCCCACTGCCCAGCGGGGGCCCAGGACCCAGCGCGCTGCACCCTGGGCGTCCTCTGCCTCTGACCTGGCGTGACGCGTTATTCTCTGTCTGACTTGGATCCCGCTGAAGGAGCAGTTGGAACACGGGCGAGGACTTGGGCGTGGCTGGGCTGCACTGGTAGGGGGGCCACTGCCCACCAGAGCTCTGCTCTCCCCTTGACTGCAGCCCCCCGCCCTGCCCACTGTCTGGGGGCCGCCAGCAGCCTGGGGCGCAGGTCACTTCAGTGCTGGGATTCCAGTCCTGGCTCTGCCACGGACCTTCTCTGAACCTGCCTCCCTCTCTCTCAGAACCGGTAGGTAGTGCTCTCTGCTTCCTGGAGCTTGGGGATGACCGAGGTGATGGGGTAACGCGCGGGCCCCACGCCTGGTGCAGTGAGGATGACTGAGGGCCCCTCCTCCCTCCAGCTCCGTCTTGGGAGCAAAGAAAGACGCCAGACGGACAGAGATGACGTTTTATTGAGGAAAAGCTCGGGAGGGGAGGAGGGCCCCTGGGGTCCCACCCTGTGGCCTCTTGGGGCCGAGGCTCTTGGGATACTAGAAGCCAATGACTGTGGGCATCTGAGCCTCCTCGGAGTCACCAGTGGGGGGGACAGGCGCGGCCTCGGAGTCACCAGTGGGAGGGATGGGAGCGGACTCGGAGTCACCCGTGGGGGGAACGGGGACGGCCCCATCGCCGGCCACCGTGGGCAGCGCCTGGTAGGTGAGGGTCCAGTACCGTAGGTAGCTGGTCCTCAGGTGCTGCTTCATGGAGCTGCTATTAATCTTGTTGGTGATCTCCAGGTAGTTACCATTTTCCATGGTGTAGGGTTCCCACTGCGTGGGTATAGCCAAGTATCCCGTGTTGGGGTCCCTGCAGAGTGAGAAGAGGCTAGAGACCCATGCCGCAGCCCACCTCAGCCCCCTCTGAGCTGACACGGGGCACCACGGCCCCTCGCCAGGAGGGGGCTCAGGCATCGCTCCCATCCTCATAGGCGGACAGGACCCCGAGGCTCAGGGAGGCTAAGGCACCTGTGCAAAGTCTTGCAGCTGGCAAGCGAGGGAACAGGGACTGGAACCCAGGCCTTGGGGCCTGGTGGCAGGAGGCCCTTGGCCCTGGGCTTGACCCCACGCCTTACCCAGTTCTGGCAAAGTTGGTCCAGTAGGCGATCATGGCCTTGGAGACAGTCCTGTCTTGGGACCGGTAGCCCAGAGGGGTGGCAAAGGGCTTCCCGAAGACGTACTGGATGTCATCGGCGTGGTCGGCCCCCACCCAGTTGGGGTAGATGGGCATCCGAGAGGGATGGGAAAACAGGTAGGTGTAGGTCTTGGCGCTCCTCGAGGGGCGGGAGAGACCCACCCAAGTGGGCAGGGTGCTCACCCAGAGCTGCCCAGCTCAGAGAGGGACCCTGGAGGGAGCCCGCGGTAGGGCAGGGGGGTATGGGGAACCACCACAGACTCCCGGGGAGCCTGGGAATCTCTCACCTGGGGAAGAGAAAGCTTCAGGCCAGATTTATGCACTTGTGGGTCCTATGATTTTGATTGCATTTACACCTCAGCTCTGTAAAATGTTCTGAGGCGTCGTCCGCCTACAATTCAGTATCAAGAAGGACATTTCTCTCTCCAAGTGAATTTGCATTCCTCAATTGATTGCACAAGGTGTATGCCCTCAGCTGTTTCCCTTTTTACCTTGACTGACAGGAAGCTCAGAGCTAAATTTATTTGCTTATTTGCTGCAAAGCTTTCATCCTAGACTTCTAGGTATGATTTTATCTTCCTGTCTTCTAAGTGTTTCTTACTTATTTTTATTTTAATTGGCTATTATTATATAGAAGTCTTTAATGTGGGTTATGGGCCTAAATTATTTTGTAAGTTGCCAAAGGGGAGGCCCATAAGAGTCATTGAACCGAGGCCGTCACCCAGCGTTCTCTCTGTCTACACAGCATGAGAAGTGGAAGGCAGACTCGAGAACTTCCCGGTGGGAAGGACTAAGGGTACAGGGCCAGGCAGGGCAGCGGGTCGTGGGAGGGAGGCAGGAGGCGAGAGCCCCTCCTGGGTCTTGCCAGGCCTCAGCTAAGTGGATCGTGCAGGCACAGGTGGGGACTCAAGCACCACTGTCCCAGGCAACCGGCCACCCGTGAGCTGCCCACCGCGAGGCCACAGCAGGAAGCCGCAGCATCCCAGGCGGCCCTCGGGGCGCCACCCGCTGCCCCCGGATCCTCACTTGGCGTTGGCGCTGTGCTGGGCCAGAGCAATCTCCGTGGGCACCAGGAAGAGAAGATCGGTCTCAAAGTCCACCACGGTCTTCTTCCTGGTCTCCTGGGACGAGTCCCGGGCCCAGGACTCCGTGTAGACATCAAAGGTGGACTTGGCCCCTGGGAGCCCCTTGGTGACGGTGAGCCCGCTGACCAGCTTGTAGAAGGCCTCACTGCGGGGACCAAGTGGGCACTGACGCTCCCTCCGTTCCAGCGGGAAGGTGTCCGCCCACCCCCGCCAGCCGGTGTGAACGTCCTCGATCCCAACCTCCCAACCCCCACCCCCGCTAATGTCTGCCGCCTCCAGGCTGCCCCCAGGCCGAGCCCTTCCCAGCAGCCCCCCAGCACACATCGCCCTGGGTCCTGCGCCCCCTGCTCACTCCATGACATTCTTGTTTTTCGTGTTGATGACTGGCATGTCCACGCCGGCAAAGAGGTGGCCGTCCATGTTGTTGGTGCCCGCTATGTAGTCGACGTCGGCAGCGTTGGCGTACAGGTTGACAGGGTCGTCGGGGATGAAGTCTCCGTCGATGACAGGGGTGAAGCCCAGATAGTGCAGCAAGGGGTCTGCGGGGAGAGCCAGCAGGTTCCTGCACCTCCCAGTGTCCACCTGACCCTCCCCTCGGCCTCCTGGGCTGCAGGTGGAGACCCCTCCATTGTCTGACCCAGACCGGGGTTTCTCGGCCCAGGCGCTGCGCACGCACAGGCAGGATGATCGCGCCGTGGACGTCCCGAGCAGCGTCCCTGGCTGCTGTCAAGACCCGCTCGCTGCCAGGAGCACCCTCTCCCCACTTTGCGATAATCAATGACGTCTCCAGACTTTGCCACAAGCCCCCAGGGAGAGAGCCACCGGTCTAGGAGCCAGGTCTGTCTCCTTGCCTCAGTGTCACCCTCTCTGTCCTCCCTCTCTTCTTGCCGGACTGAAGTCAGGAAGGAGGAAGACCCAGAAGCAACTGGGGGAAGTGACGGGGAGGGAGGTGCCCTCCCTCGGGGCTAGTTCCCGTCCAGTAGCCGAAGGCCGTGCGAGGCCTGCGCTGCCCTCCCACCCCCTGAACTGGCCGGGAGGACCCGGCGGCCGGCTGGCGGGGGGCGGGGGGAGGGGCACACTGGCTGTCATTAGGCCACAGCCCGATCTTCCTCCAGTGGGCCTGAACCGCCGGCTGTTTGTCTTGCCTGGCGCACACAGGCCGGTTCACGGTCGGCGGAGATGCGGGTGGCGGCCTGCGCTGCCCTTCGCCTTAGGACAAGCAGGAGAGAACCGCCGCCTGCCAGCCAGTGGGGCCGACACTCGGCGTCTGCAGACGGCCCCAAGCCTTCCCGGGTACAGAATAGGGGGGCCGGACGGGCCATACGCTACCAGGTGTGCGGTAAATGTTGCTGAATCAATGAAGGAAGGAAGGAAGGAATGGCTGTGCAGCACCCGGGCTCTGGGTCTGGGGTCTGTGGCTCTCCCCGAATTCTTTGCTGCTTACTGCATACGTGTGCATGGTTGGAGGAGTGCGTCCAAGCGCTCATCGGCTCCCCAAAGGGAGGCGTCTGTGACTCGGGGTGGACGGCAAAAAAGAGTGCTCCCCACTTAAGGCTGTGGCCACTGAGGCCTGTTGGGGGCTGGTGGCGAGCTACCTGGGGAAGCCAGCAAGAGGGTGACAGTGCCCTCCCCGAACCCCGAGACCCCACGCACCGCCCGGCAGCGCCCACTCACACTCCAGGCCTGTCAGAGGCAACTTGTAGGCCAGCGTCAGGGCTCGGGGGTCAGTAATCTTCAGGCAATTGGCCATCCTGGTGGTATTGTCCACGGGGCAGCCCACCTTCTCAGCAATCTGGGGGCGGGGCAAGGCAGGCAGGTAGGTGAGGCCGGCATTCAGGACGATATGGGGCCAGGAGGGGTGCAGGGCGGCGAACGGAAACAAAGAAGCCCCTGGCCCATCCACAGCGAGCCCCTCCGCTGCCCACCTGCCCTCTGCCACTTACCTTTGTGGCCCAGAAGAGTGGATTCTTCTGGATGACCCAGGGGCTCAGCGCCACGCCGCTCTGGCTGATGGCTCGCCGGATGAGGCCCTTGTTGTAGGGGGAGAGGGTCTGCGACACCCAGAAGTCCCATCACCAAGGCTGCAGCCCACCCTGCCCACCCCGGGCTTGGCCGAGGACACCCCAACAGCTGAGCCCCAGCCCCCTCCCAAATCCTGGGACAGGCTATCCTTCCAGGGGTCCCCAGACCTGCAGAGAGACACTGGCACCTCCAGCTGACTCCCCAAAGATGGTGATGCTTTTGGGGTCCCCACCGAAAGCCGCGATGTTCCTCTTCACCCAGGCGATGGCCATGTGCTGATCCCGAAGGCCATAGTTACCTGGGGGCAGCGCAGGGGGAGGGGCCTTCATCCAGGACCCTCCATGGCAGGGGATGGGGGCTAGAGATGAGCAGCGCAGGGGCCTGCACACAGTGGGTGCAAGTCGGCGTGGGAGGGGCAGAACGGTCCTCAACAGCGTGGACACCCCCGCAGAGCCCAGCGTGGTGGAGGGCAGGTCCACCCCTCCAGGGTGTGGAGGGCGTGGGGGTCGGGGCAGGGCAGGGAGCAGGAGGCCAGGCTCCCGAGTGTCCCCTCCCTGCCACAGTCCCTCCCGTCGCCTGCGCCCTGCGGCATCTGTGTCTGCTGTGTCTCCCACTGTCCCTGCCGGCCTGGTGTCTCTCTGAGCCTCGGTCCGTCTGCTGCCTGTCTGTCCCGCAGCCCCTCTGATTTCACAGCGGCCGAGGGGCTCCTGTGTCTCACCGCTCAACTCCAGCTTCTGGGCCTTTCTGTGGGACCGTCAGGAGTTGTGTGGGGTCCCGGGCTGAGGAGTGTCCCCGCGCTGGGCTCGGCACTCTTGGGGTCTGGATGCCTGCTGTCCCCCCCGCAGTGCCAAGGTTCCCACGCACCTGGCAGGTTGGCGTCCCCTGTGCTGAGGAAGCCGAGGGGCCAACGCGGTAGTTGAAGGTGACCACGATGACGTTGCCGCGCGTGGCGATCTCCTCCCCGTCGTACAGGTAGTTGCTGAGGAAGTTGGCCCCGTGGCCAGCCCCCATAAGGAAGGCGCCTCCGTAGATCCAGACCATGACGGGCAGGTCCTGGGAGACTGAGAGCGGGGAGCGGCCGGTGACCCCTGACACCTTGTCCGGCCCTCTCCTGAGCAGCAGATGCCTCCCACCCCCCGGGGCCGTGGCTGGGGCAGGGGAGGGACACTTGGGGTGCTGCCCTGCTCAGGCTGGGGGACCACCGGTGGGAGCCCCTCCCATCTCTGAGGATTTCAGGCAAGTTCAGCCTTGCTGGCCCCAGACACAGCCAGGAGCAGGGCCGGGTCTCTGGCTGCCTGAGGTGTTCCTATGGGAAGTGGGGGAGCCAGACCTTGCTTCCTGCTCTGGGGGACCCAGATGTTGAGGTAGAGGCAGTCTTCAGCCCCGTAAGTGTTGTCCTGGGTGATAGTGGCCTGCAGGCATCGCTTCTTGAAATCCTCGGCCTTCAGGGTCCCTGCGGGCGGCGCGAGGGGCTGGAGTGAGGGCTGTGGCCGCCGCACCACCCCCAGCTCAGGGCAGGCCTGACACCCGCCCACTCCCACCTTGCCAGCCAGGGTGTGGCTGGGGGTTCTCCAGGGCCTTGGTGGGGGAGGCGAAGGGGATGCCCTTGAAGATGTCGACAGAGTCGCCCAAGAGGCCAAGCTTCTTGTTGACACCTTCCACGAAACCTCCTTCCGTGTACACCACGCCCAGCTGGGAATGAGAAGGGTCAGGCCGGCTCAGGCCTGCGTGGCCTGAATGCAGAGGAGGTGACCCGAACAGGCTTCAAAGGGGACAAATCTGCACCTGAGGCCAAGGCAGAAGCCCTGCCACTTGCTTGAGGAGCGGCTCACCAGCCCCACCCCCATCCCAGAGGGTGTCAGCTCCCTCAACTACTAGTGTTCCCACCGGGGAAGCCTTCTGAGAGGGGGGTGGAGATTTGGGCTCTGGCTCTGGCTGCCTAACTGTGACACTGAGCCTCAGTTTCCCCATCTGTAAGGCATGTGACAACAGTGTCTCCCTTGTGGCCTGTTTGCATCGGATGGGAGGTCTGTCCACCGTAGTGGACGCTCGGTGTGCACTGGGCATTTCATACCCAGCCGTGAGCTTCCCGAGGGTCCCGTCTGCCCACAGGGAGCCCAGCTGGCCGGGCATGGTGTCGGCCGCCCCATGCCCAAGTCCCTGTGCGCCCTGCTGGGAAACACCTCACTGGGTGCCCCCACCCCGCCATCAGCACTGCCGCTGTGTGCCAAGGCACCCAACCTCACAAGGGGCCGGGAGGCTGGCACTCCTCTGCCCACTGTCCCTGGAGGAACGGAGCCTCAGAAGCTCTCCTGCTGCAAGTCACCGTGCTGGGAAGCAGCTGGCTGTCCCAGTGCCACCTCTGTGTGTCCCGGCTAGTGGGGAACCAGCTCCACTCGCCTGGGCAGCGCATGGTGGGGGCAGATCACCGCTGCCTGCCTCTCACCTGCGCCAGGCTCCAGGTGGGAAGCATAGGGCAGCCCCACGCTCCCAGGCCCAGCCCAGGTCCTAGCGGCCCTCTGAAGTCTAGTCTGGGCCCCCCTGCCACACTGGGGTGGGAAAGTGGGACAGCTGGAACTGCAGGGAGGAAGCAGCCAGAAGTGACACCTGCAGGCGCCTCGGTGACACCTGCAAAGCATCTGAGCCTCTTTGTTCCCGCCCCATCCCCCAAAGGGGCAGAGGGCCAGGTCAGCCCTGGGGGACAAGAAAGTCACTTCTCAGAAGTGTCTCTGTGTGATCGAGATGGGCAGCACCCCAGAAACAATTCGCCCAAGGAGAGTGGCACAAGGAGCCCAGGGCCAGTGCCTCAAACTCCAGGTTCGAGGGGCAGGTCCCAGGGGCCGGAGGCGGGGGGAGCAGAGCCTGGCTGGGCAAAGGGGCCCCAGAGCCCGAGAGACAGCAGGTCGGAGAGCAGCGTGGTGAGGGCTGGGGTCCCCCGCGTGAGTCCTGCTGGGGGCGGGGACTGGCCGGGCGTCTCGGTGGGGGGGGGAGGGGCTGCGTGCCTCACCCTGTGGAAGCGCAGACTTATAGGTGCCCTGGGGAGCTCGTACCGCCTCCTGGCTCCCGCTCTGGAGGGATCCAGGTGCAGGGTAGGTGGGGGTCGACTCCCCCTTGGGAGGAACACAAAACCGAGGAGCGCTGGGAGCCAGAGCCCTGGGTTGGGGTCAACCAGGTCTCCGGTTCTGTTCAGGAACAGGAAGCGGTGGCTGTGTGACGCCAGCAAAGTGCTTGTCTGTACAATGGGGACGTTGACCTCAGGGGCTGCCGAGCAGAGGGAGCTCACAGGGGACCGGGCATGTGACTTCTGGGACACAGAGGGCTGTGGCTACTGGTAGAATCGCCAGCCTCAGCAAATAAAAATCCAAGGGGCCCAGTTACATTTGGGTTTCAGATAAACAGTGGATCGGTTTTTGGTACAAGCAGGTTCTCAATATTGTGTGCGACGTACTGACACCCTCTAGGCCCTGTCCCCATAGTGACCAGACCTGGGACCGTGGGGGGAGAGGGAGGGGCCCCTGCCCCTCCGCCAGGCTCACGCTTACCTTCGCGGCGCTCGCCGCCGCCCAGCAGCATGTGAGGCCCAAGACAAGCAGCTGCAGGTGTGCCATGGCGTGGGTCTGCCTCCGGGTGCCCTCCCTGCGGGCCTCGGGCATTTATGGAGCCCGAGCCAAGGTCACATGCGTGTGCATGTGCTCTGGGACACACACAAACATGCATCAGTGCAGGGATGTGGCCCGTCTTTGCCAGGGCCAGCTGCTCCCGCGGTGCACCTCTGCAGGTCACTGCCCACCTGGGAGCAGAGGCAGGTGGCGCGAGTGGAGGGGACTGGCTGGGCTTGGCTCATTTACAAGGGCTTGGAGTGACCCTCAGAGAAACGGGCATGCTTCCCCGCTAGGCCCTGCCTGTCCCCAGCTCAGCAGAGGGAGCTCACAGGGGACGGGGCATGTGACTTCTGGGACGGAGAGGGCTGTAGCTACTTACCGGGCACCAGTGTGGTTGGCGCGTGTCATCTCCATGAGCTTTCAGTGAGGGCCCCTGCAATGCTGCTCCCAGGGTGTGGGGAGATGTCACCATCTGGCATGATGAGCCCCAGGGGTGGGGGGTAGGACAAGAGGCTCTGGGTAGACACGGAGGTGGTGTTGGTGACAAGAGGGCTCTCTCCCAGCCTTAAGGGCTTCCCTGAGGAAAGAAAGGGCCCAAGCAAAGGCCCTGGGGCACACACGGGCAGAGAGACAGATATAGGAAGGGAAAGAGGTCGGGGGGAGGGGAGAAGGAAGGGAGGGAAGGAAAAGTGAGCACAGAGGTCTGAGGTCATAGCAGAGGAGGCCACTAATGTTTTCTGTGAACATGGGTTACCCTGGTAACCAGAAAAGTTTGAGCAAAGTGAAAGACCACCATGAACAGTCTTACGATGGTGTCATCAAGAAGCTCAGAGTGTCTGAGGTCACCTCGCACAGAAGACACTCAGATGGCGGCCCTGCCCACTGCGCAGCGCTTTTCTGTGATGGGACAGTGGCAGTAGTGGCCCCAGCCCTCCCAGTCAATGGGCCCTCTGGCAGGCGCTGGCAGCCCCTTCTGGACCTGGAGCCTGCACTTCCTACACCCTCCACAGCCCCGCCTACGCCACCCCTTCAGCGACAGCCAGGGCTGCATCGACCTACGGATCCACTGCTGTCCCTCGGTCTGCCTCACCTTCTCTGGGCTTAAAGGGCAGAGGGGGCCGGAGAAGGGTGGGGAGGGGTAGGAGGGAGAAGCGAGGGAGAAGGGGCCCCGCAGGTGTGGCCTCAGTACTGCCCAGGAGGGAATGCATTTACACCTGCCTTTTGCCCAGTTTAATTCTGAGAACCTGTTCTTAATAAAGGAAGTAGATCTGAGCTGGGGGCGGGTGGATGAGCTCTTGTGCTCAAGGACAGTCATTGTAGCAGCATTGTTTATGGTGGCTGAGCAGGAAAGGGGGGAGACAAAGGTTGGGGAGAGGATTGGGGGCTGGGGGGAGGGAAAAGGAGGCCTACTTTTTGCTTTGGTTTTGTTTTTTAGAGACAAGGTCTCACCACTATGTTGCCCAGGCTGGTCTCAAACTCCTGGCCTCAAGCAATCCTCCTGCCTCAGCCTCCCAAAGTGCTGGGATCAGGCCACTGCACTCCAGCCTGGGCAACAGAGCAAGACCCTGTCTAAAAAAAAAAAAAAAAAAAAAAAAAAAAGAAGAAGCTGCTGTAAACACGTATTTGTGTGGACATAGTTTTCAACTCCTTCAGGTAAATACTAAGGAGTGTGATTACTGGATTGTATGGTAGGAACATGTTTTATTTTTTAAGAAACTGCCAAACTGTCTTCCAAAGTGGCTGCACCGTTTTGTATTCCCAACAGCAACGAATGAGAGTTCCGGTTGCTCCACTTCCTCACCAGCATTTGGTGCTGTCAGTTTTCTGGATCTGGGGCATTCTCGTGTGTGCAGTAGGATCTCAATGCTTTAATTTGCATTTCCCTGATGACATACGCTTCGGATATCTTTCTATATGCTTGTTTGTGCATTTCCTTGGTGTGGCGTCTATTAAGGTCTTTTTGACCCATTTTGTAGTTGGGTTCTTATTGTTGAGTTGTAAGACTTCTTTGTATATTTTGGATAACAGCCCTTTATCAGGTGTCTTTCGCTAGTATTTGCTCCCAGTCTGTGACACGTCTTTTCATTCTCTTGACGGTGTCTTTGGCAGAACAGAGATTTTTAATTCCCATGAAGTGCAGCTTCTCCATTCTGTCACGGACAGTGCCCTTGTGCTGCGTCTAAAGTCACCTACAAATCCAAGGGCATATATATATGGATGTTCTCTTATGTTATCTTCTATAAGATGGAAGGCACAGTTTTGTGTTTTACACTTAGGTCTGTGATCCATTTTGAGTTATTTCTGTGAGGGGTGTAAGGTCTGTGTCTAGATCTATTTTGTTACGTGGCTGTCCAATTGCTCCAGCACCACTGACGCCCACATTTAATTAATTTATTTATTTATTTATTTATTTTTTTGAGACAGAGTCTCACTCTGCTGCCCAGGCTAGAGTGAGTGCCGTGGTGTCAGCCTAGCTCACAGCAACCTCAAACTCCTTAGGCTCAAGCGATCCTTCTGCCTCAGCCTCCCAAGTAGCTGGGACTACAGGCATGTGCCACCATGCCCGGCTAATTTTTTTTTTCTATGTATTTTTAGTAGTCCAATTAATTTCTTTCTATTTATAGTAGAGACGAGGTCTCGCTCTTGCTCAGGCTGGTTTCGAACTCCTGACCTTGAGCGATCCGCCCGCCTCGGCCTCCCAGAGTGCTAGGATTACAGGCGTGAGCCACCGCGCCCGGCCAATGCCCACATTTTAACAACATGGGGTGGCCATTTTTATTTGACAAAGGGCCCTACGTGGTCCTGCACAGAGGAAGTGATCAGTGAACACTGAGGACTGAATGACTGTCCCCACAGACACCCCAAAGAGACTAACGTTGTCCATCCAGTAACAGAAGTCACCAGCTGACTTCCTGGATACATTTGTTCAGTGTGTCCACTAGTGGGGATCCCGCTTTTGAGAACTGACTTTCTGGGGCATTAATTTCAACCAAAAAAGATTTGACTGACATGTGAGGGCTCAGGACCTCCTTGGATCCCTGGGCGCCTGCCCCTGCATGCCCCCGGCCTCTGCCCTGGTGTGGATTGTGCGGGACCCGCTACGACACAGCCCGGGCTCTTCTCTGACTCCTTGGTTCTCACAAAAGGCCGGGACAGGGAAATCAAGCAAAACCAGGGCAGTGTGTGGTTGTTGCTCATCGACTGCCCTATGGTAATTCAGTGGACACATTTAATCTCCAAGTCCAGACTCGCTGGAAGTATCAAAGTTTTAGATTGATGTAAATGATAGAGTAGAAAGCTAACTCAAACGATAAAACAGCACACAGAGCTCAGGCAAATAATTTTTTATTTATTTATTTATTTTTTTTTGAGACAGAGTCTCACTCTGTTGCCCAAGCTAGAGTGAGTGCCATGGCGTCAGCCTAGCTCACAGCAACCTCAAACTCCTGGGCTCAAGCAATCCTTCTGCCTCAGCCTCCCAAGTGGCTGGGACTACAGGCATGTGCCACCATGCCCGGCTAATTTTTTTTTTCTATATATTTTTAGTTGGCTAATTAATTTCTTTCTATTTTTAGTAGAGACGGGGTCTCGCTCTTGCTCAGGGTGGTTTCGAACTCCTGACCTTGAGCAATCCGCCCGCCTTGGCCTCCCAGAGAGCTAGGATTACAGGCGTGAGCCACAGCGCCCGGCCAGTAATTTTTAATATAATTTTTATTCTATGTTTTTAAAGATAAATTCTCTCAACTACCTCTTCATCAGTATGTTATAGTTTTAAAATATAGTGTTCTTTGTTTTTAAACATATTAAACATTTCTGTTATAATACTGTGTAATTTTTAAATATTTCCTTAATCAAATTGGTATATTCATAAGATTTTTTAAATCATTTTTTTCTACTAGAGTTTTAAGGAGAAATGGGATTAGTCTACCCCAATTTTTCTTTTTATAAAAATATAGACTATAATGTAATTCTCTTGGTAATTACCTCAATATTTCTAGATTGAAAAAAAGAAAAAAATACTACTATTTTTGAGGAAGAGGGGGAAAGAGGAGAGGTAAAAACCTACCTAATAGGTACAATGAACACTGTGCAGGTTATGGGCACACTAATAACCCTGGCTCAAGCATTATAAAAGCCATCCATGTAACAAAAACATTTGTAACTCCCTTAATATTTTGAAATAAAAAAATCTTCCTACAATTTGTTTAGTCATCTTAGATTTATAAAATTATCCATTGACTTATATTTAGAATACAAGGATATAGTTCCTTCATACTTATCCCCTCCCTGTCCTTCTCCCCCCACACACAAGCTTCCTGTCCCCCTAATATCCCAATTCACTTCTACTGCAATTTTTGGTTGGATAATCTCACTTACAACTGAGTCACAAACCATAGTATGATTATACTTATTATGATTTGAGTGACTTGGAATCAATAACTGACATTATTTTCATTTACTTAATTTATTTTTTATGCACTCATCACTAATATATTTCCAAAGGCAAGTTTCCTTGGAACACTGTTGAATACATTTGGGCATCTTGAAGGCATCCTTTCTGTCAACTACATGGTACCATTCTGATTGCAGCTACTTCCTCTGTAGGCCTGTGACATAGATTCACTCTTAGGGTTGCCTCTTGTGCATCAACATGCCAACTTCTTCATCTTTTCCCTGAAATGGAAAGCCCATTTCTACATTCTATATCATCTTCTTCTTCTCCTTCTCCTTCTCCTTCCTTCTCCTTCTCCTTCTCCTTCTCCTTCTCCTTCTCCTTCTCCTCCTCCTCCTCCTTCTCCTCCTCCTCCTCCTCCTCCTTCTTCTTCTTCTCCTTTTTTTTGTATACTCCCCCATTTTAATGGAGCCCACTTCATAGTGTCTCTTGAAAGAGTGTACATGGAATGTCATTTTTTAAAAAACTTGTAGTCTTAAATTGTCTCCATAATTTATTGAAAATTTTGTTTGGTGTTGAATTCTACACTTATTTTCTTGAAGCATTGTTCAATTTTCTTCTTGCTTCCCATGCTGTTGAGAAAGATATTTCCACTGTGATACTCGTTTTTAATAGTCTTTTCATTTTCTTATTTCTAATAGTTTTTAACATCCTTATTTCTAGTTGTCTGAAATTTACTATGATGAGCTTGAGCTTTGTTTGTTTGTTTATTTGTTTGTTTTTAAACATATATTATGTTTAAGAACTCATATTCTTCAGTTCTGGAAAATTTATTAATTTTTTTCTCACCACACTTACTATTTTATTCTCTGTCTCTCTCTCTCTATTTCAACAATGTTATTAGGAAGTTGGATTTCCTGAACATATCTTCTAAACGTCTTACTATAACATTTTTTTAAATTTTCTATTTCTAAATTTCTTTCTCTATTTCTTGGAAGGTTTCCATAAGTTGATCAATAAAAGGATCACAAGTCATTTTATAAAATTTCTTCCATCATATTTTAATTTCTAAAAGTAAATTTTTAACAAAAGATGATTTTTTATTTTAACATTCATATCTTATTTTTGGCCACTGTATCATTTCACTTTTTTCTGAGCATGTTAATAATACATCTGTTGGTTTGGTGATTATAATTTCTTGCATTGCCCTTTATTTCTAATATGTCCTTTTTAAAAATAATTTCTATGGTTCTTGTAGTCTCTATCTTTTATATTAGAAGTATATTTAACTGACAAATGATCTTCAGTTGTTTACTAATATTCAAATTTTAGCTACTAAAATTTTTACTGGAATTACTAAGTGTATGGGGAGTGACTTGCCACATGGTGGATTTCCCTACTGGGGGATTTAACATGAATCTGGCCTTCACACTGGGGGCAATTATGTCTATTTCTCCATCATGCTAATTAGGTTCTCCAGAAAGGGATGCTCTGAGGTGGGGCAAGGTGTGAATTGTAGGTGGACCTCTGCAGCAGTTCTGCAGAGACACGAAAGAAAGAGGACTGGATGGGTCTCATGTTCAGCTTTTATACTTTGTTTACTTCCCCTCTTTTTTGAGTATAGATTTCCTCTGGCTCAACCTATGTATTTAGTAAACCCCCATCTTACACTGCAGAAGTAGTCACCTGGGGGCCGGGTAGGAAAAATGACTCTGAAAATCTCTCTGCTTCTCTTCTTCTCTACCTATTCAGCCACCCATTACCACCCCTCCCTGTACAAGAGTGCACAATCGTTCTGATTTCTGAGCTTTTACTAAGATCCAGAATGAATCATCCAGCTTTTTTCTTTGAAATTATCCCTCTCTAGGCTTAAATTTCAGCATGCTATGTCCTAGAAATTCAGTTTTTCTCTCATAAATCTATGTTACTGCATCATAATTTCACTAATATTCCATGTCTATAGTTGTCTTCTCCCTCATTGCTTTGAATTGATGAGCTTTTGTCTTTTTTATATACTTTGCTTTTTTGAGCAGTTTTAGGTTCACAGAAAAATTTAGTAGAAGGCATAGAGTTCCCACATACCTCCTTCCCCTAGCATATAGCCTCTCCCACTATCACCAAAGCGGTGCATTTGTCACAACTGATGAACCTACGTTAACAGATCATTATTCCCCCAAATTCATCATTTACCTTACGGTTCACTCTTGGTCTAGTACACTCTATAGATTTGAACAAACATGTAATGACATGTATCCACCATCGTAGTATGTTCACTGCCTTAAACATTGTCTATGCTTTGACTATTCACTACCCACTAATACTTGGTAACCACTGATCTGTTGTTATGTCTCCAGAGTTTTGCCTTTTCTAGTATATTATATAGTTGGAATCATACAGTATCAATCTTTTCAGATTGGCTTCTTATGCTTAGCAATATGCATTTCTTTTTTCAATGTCTTTTTGTGTCTTGATAGATCATTTACTTTTTTAGCCAAGATAAATTTTTCACTCTCTGGAAGAACACAATTTCCTTATCCATCCACCTACTGAAGGGCATCTTAGTTGCTTCCACACCCATGTGTAGATACATGGATCTACATGGATATAAGTGGCCAATTTATTTGGGTAACACCAAGAAGCATATTTGCTGGATCTTACGGTAAGAGTATGTTCAGTTTTGTGAGAAGCTGCCAAACTTACAAAGTAGATGTACTGTTTTGCATTTCCACCAGCAGGGAAAGAGAGCTTCTGTTGCTTCACAGCCTCGTCAGCAGTTGGTGGTGTCAATGTTCCGATCTTTGGTAATTCTAATAGTTATGTAGTGGTAATTTATTGTTTTAATTTGCAAATCCTTAACAGCATATGATGTTGAGAACATTTTCATATGTTTACTTGCCATCTGCATACCTTCTTTAGTGAGGTGTCCATTCAGGTCTTTTGCCCATGTTAAAATCCAACTTTTCACTTTGTCATTGTTGAGTTTTAAGAATTATTTGTATATTTTGGGTAACAATCCTTTGTGTGTCTTTTGCAAATATTACAGTCAGTCTGTGGGTTGTCTTTTCATTTTCATGAAAGTGGATTTTTTTTGCAGAGCGAAAATTATAAATTTTAATAAAGTTTGGCTTATCAGTTATTTCATTCCTGGATTGTGCCTTTGGTTGTCTATATAAAAACTCATCACCATATCCAAGGTCATCTAGATTTTCTCTTATTTATCTTCCATAAATGTTATAGTCTTGCATTTTACATTTAAGACTACAATGTAATCTGAGTCAATATTTTTAAAGGGTGTAAGAACTGTGTCTAGATTAATCTTTTCACATGGATGGCCAGTTGTCCAACACTGCTGTTTAAAAGATTGTTTCTTCATTGCATTGCATTTGTCCTTCATCAAAGATCAATTGATCATTTTTGTGTGGGACTGTTTCTGGGATCTCTATTCTGTTCTGTTAGTCTACTTATCTATCCTCTCACCAATATAACTCACTCTTGATCACTGCAGTTTTATAGTAAGTCATGGAGTCAAGTAGCCAGCCCTTCAATTTTGTTCCTCTATTTTAGTATTGAGTTGGCTATTCTGAATCTTTTGTCTGTCCATATGCTTAAAAAAAAAGTTTCTTAATTTTCAAAAATAACCTACTGGTATTGATTGGAATGCGTAGATCTGAAAGTATAGACCAAATTGGGAAGAACTGACATCTTGACAATGTTGAGTCTTCCTATCTGTGAACACAGAAAATCTTTTCATGTATTTAGTTTTACTTTGATATCTTTCATGAGCATTTTTAAGCTTTACCCACATAGATCTTGTATGTATTCTGTTAGATTTATTTCTAAGTATTGTGTTTTAGGGAAGCAAATCTAAATAATAGTGTATTTTGTTTTCAAATTTCACTTGTTCATTGGTAGTATATTGGAAAACAATCAGTTTTTGTACATTAACCTTTTGTCCTGCAATCTTGCTATAATTATTTTTTAGTTCTGGAAGGGTTTTTTGTTTTGTTTTGTTTTGATTTGTATTAATTCTTTTGATTTTTCTGCATATACAATCATGTCCTCTGTAAATACTGATATATGTCTTTCTTCCCAATCTGTATACCTTTTACTTCCTTTTCTTCTATTATTACATTAGCTAGGAATTCCAGTATGATGTTTAAAGCAGTAGTGAGAGGATACATCCTTACCTTATTCCCGATCTTCGGGTGCAAGCTTCAAGTTTCTCACCACTAAGTACAATGTTAGCTTGTGTCTTTGGGCATGTCACTTATATGTCAAATGGATATATAGGTCTATTACATCTTTCAACTGCCCAGGCCTTCTGTGGTTGTATGATTCTATAAATATCTATGAAAGATTGAGTGTGAATCTAAAAATTATGTTATTGTTATAAAAGAACAGCTGTTAAAACTGCCACTGCATCATGTTCATTTCCACCAAACCTCTGTGTGGTTGAGCTAACTATTGGGTGTTTGTCCTGTCCTTGGAGGCTGTTGGAGCAGATGGTTTGATAATTAAATAGTCATCCACTGATGATGATCCCATGTATTCATGGGATACCATGTACTCACTAGCATGAATTCATGTACTAATGCTGCCAGACTCTGTCTCTTCAAACTTAAACTAATTGACTTTGAGTTATAAATGGTAGAACTTATATATAGGTGAATAAAATCTTTTTTCATTTCATAAACAGCACTATGTTATCTTGTTTACTAACATAACTTCAGCAATGACTTTATTTTATAAGCACAAAACCGGATTGGTCATACAGAATAAATTTGAAACTATAAAGTAGTTCTTAAAAAATATGCACTTAATTATATCTGTCCTTGTAACACTCACACACACAAACACACACACATACACACACAATGCCATTCTTAATTTTATTTTCCCTCTTTGCTCTCCTCTATTAAGTCATATTTAAATTCATTATGGGAAATTGGTAAAATTGATCTTTTTGTGATCAAAAACATTTTCCAGTTAATCCTGGCAACTCAATGTAATGATGATGGATGTTATTAATTTAGCTTTCTATGTCCTATTAGAGACATCTTTATAAAGAAACAGGTCAGTTGTGGAAGTATTTGTTTAGATCAAAAGATACAACTAACCTTCTGAGGTCTTTGGATTAAAGTTTCCTTTAAACCATTTATTTTCTTCCATTTTTCTTTCCTCTTTCCTCATATAATTTAGAAGGGAAACATTGTATTTTTTTTCATTTTTTTGTTTTCTTTTTATTTATTTATTTAAATTTCATGATATTGCAGGAGTACAAACGATTTGGTTACATAAATTGCTTTTGTACCATGCCCACCCCCCAGATAGTGTGCATTTTACCTGTAAAGTGTGATTTACTTCCTCCTTCCTGCAGAGCAGCACTTCTACAGCAACAATCCAAATGGCTTTTACATTTTTTTTCTTTAAGAGTTGCAAATGAGAAATGGCCCCTGCCAAACACAGTCCATGGAATCTTGCCGAGAACTACATTCATGAACTTTGCGGCACATCCTTCCCCTGTCGAGCCTGGTGCTGAGACCACGGTCCTGCATGATACCTTGATGGTAGCCTGTGAGAGACCTTGCAGTAGAGGACCCAGTCTAACCATCCCCAGATGAGCAACTGTGAGATAATCCACATGTGTTATTTTAAGCCACCATGCCATGGTGAAAAGAGGTTTGGATAATGCAAAGTGCATGCATAATTTTGGTGTAACTTTGGGGTTCCTGTAGAGATTTTGGGGGGCCCCTTTTAAAAATCAATCTCTATTGTAAGCTTCACAGTCTTCATTAAATTCTTGCGTGTGAGAGAGAAGAAAGAATATAAATTGTTCACAGGATGAAGTGGGAGGGAGAAGGCAGGTTGAAATGACCTAGCAGAACTACTCTGTCCAGTGCCCATAATTAGACAAGTATGATTCCTTCTGAATTCCCTTTGCTTCCAGTGCAATGAGTGTGCCTCAAGAGAAATCAGGTGTCCATGTGGGACTGCTTCAGGGGCTACTGAATGTCTTTCCTTACTCTCTCTCCTGTAATGTTGAGCTTCTCAAGGGAAGAATTTGTTGTTTCTTACTATTTTGTATCTTTGAAACTCAGTACAGTGTGTGGCACAAATAAAAGTAAACATTGATTAAATTTAGTTGAATGGATTTAATTATGTCCAAGAAGTATCTATAAATTGGCAATTTACCTCCACTGACCACATAATAAGTTCTTTGGATCCATATTTTTTAATCAAACACTTGCTGAAATAGGGCCTTGCAAAATGTTTTCCAGTATCTATTCTTTGGTAATCCATAGTATTTCTTGAAACAAACCATCCTGAATCCTACGGTCTCCTTCTTTCATTCTTAATTGTCTAATGAGGGAAGTTAGATGCAGCTATAAATTAAAGAAGAGACACCCAAAGATGTCACAAGTCAAGCTTTAGATAAATATAATTTGTTTATATACCTACATCCCCTTAATCAGATAACGTTTCTTGGCCACTCATACAACTAAGCTCAGAAAATGAGGTGTACTTGCAGAGGAATAGAAGTCAGGGTTTGGAGTCAGATGTGTGTGGTCTCGAAGCTGAATTCTGTCTTTTACTGGTGGTGTGATGCTGGAAAAATCACTTGAGTCCAAGAAACTCATTTTTTAAAATCTTTAAGCAGGGGTAATGATATTAATAGATAAACAATGCATTGTTAAAAAAAACATACAAATAAAATAATGGGTATAAAATAATATCCTGTGGTGGGCAGACTTCTAAATAGCAACCCCCTCAATATTCCTCACCTTTAAGTATTCCCAGCCACATATAATTTCCTCATTTTAAGCAACTTGATTTTAGCCAAGATTATGAAAAGGATAAGAGAATGGTTACTTTTGTGATTAGGTTACAAGAGATTATGATTTCTGCCTTGCTAATAAACTCTATCTCTCTTGCTAGCTCTGACAGAACAGGCTGTCATTTTGGAGAAACCCACATGGCAAGGAACTAAGTGTGGCTTCCAACCAACTGCCAGCAACTGAGGCCCAGAGTCCAACATGCTGTGAGCAACTGAATCTTGCCAGCAGCCACACGAATGAGCTTAGAAGCTGGTACTTGCCTAGTCTAGCCTGATGCTGAGACCACAGCCCTGACCAATATGTTGATTGTAGCCTGTGAGAATCCTTGAAACAGAGGACTTAGCTAAGCTATGCCCAGATAAGTGACCTCAGAAACAAATGTGAGACAGTAAATGCCAGTCATTTTAAGCCACCACATTTTGGAGTAATTATTAAGCAGCAATAGATAACTTTTACAAAACCAAAAGTAAAAATATTTTATATACATACAAACATGTATGTATATAATTGCTGTATTCAACTACAATGACAGGAGTAGCTTCAAACAATATGTTTTGTTACAAACTTAAAGAAAATTGCAGGAAACTTTCGACAGTTGATGGCTGCTCAATTGCTATATGTACCACAGAGAAGTTGCCTGACTCATTGCTTTGCAGATTTAGAAACTTTGTTCTTAAGTGACTTGAAATGGATTGGATTTGAGGGTTGATTCATGTGAAGGAACATAGGGCATTCAAAATAAAGAAGTACATGTAAATGGATTAATGTAATGAGCACTATGGGGTCCTGTGAATTAAAAAGCTCAAGGCATACTCTGGAGCCTCCTCTTCCTCAGGCCCTCTGGCACAGCCTTCCACCAGATGTCCCAATTCCACATGTTTGGCTGTAAGTCTCAGAAGAGATGGATGGAGCCCTCATCTACACACCAGTTTCCTGGAAACTTCTGGACAGGCAGTGCCTTTGTCTGTCTGCTTCTCCTTGCTGAAGTCTTCCATCGCTGAATAGCCCCCATGATTGGCAAACTTTCATTAAGTGATTAAGACGTTGATCACCCAAGCTTGAGCCCAGGGAATATTTTACCTGTGAGGAGCATTTGCCCATCGCTGTGCTTCTTAATTCTGTGCTAATTTCACAGCTCAGTGTTCAGTGTCCGTGCTTCCGTGTGTGTGTCTGGAAGTGGGGATATACTGTCTCTTGCATGGTCCACTGTAGACTCCCTGACCAAGCGAAGTCAGAAAAACTTACTTTCAAGTCTTATTTCTAATATTTTTTGCTTCATGCATTTGTATAAGACATTCGGTATGCATCTGAGTGAGCAAAGCCTGAGATCCCAAACCCTGCAACATCTCCGTTTTCTTGCCTTGAGCACTGCGTTATTTTTCTACACCACGGTTTACTCACCTACACGTATGACATACCTCTTACTGCAGATTTTTAATAGAGAATTCAATAAATAAAAACAAATAAGACTAAATGGCAACCACTAAATTCCCCAAGTACTTGGCTAAAACCTTTACATAGGTTTTAAGTTTAGTCATTAAAACTGTTATAAGGCAGGTATGACTATTACTCTAATTTTATTGATAAGAGAACTAAAGCTCAGATAAGATAAATAACTTACCCAGAGTCATAAAATTCATAAGTAATGGAGCTTAGATTTGAGCTTGTGCAGTCTTCTCATAAGAAGTATATTTATCTACTTCTGCTAATTGAAAATAAATCAAAATATATTTGGGTAGAGAACCCAAAACATTTTCCATCACATAGTAGTATGCAATATATGTTGGTTAATAATTATTTAGCTCTTAACTAAAATTTTTAAGAAATCCATTTTTGGATATAAATAATTTAATCCCAACCTTTATTCTCAGTCTCATATATAATAATAAGCTTTATGTCTCCGATTTTTTTTTGTTGTTGTTGTTCCAGAAAAGGTCAAAGAACAGGCAGGTGTAGATGAGAACATTTCACTCCTGCCTTAATCTCCTCTCTTTCTCTCCTTCCTTCTTTCCTTCCTCCCTTCCTTCCTTCCTTCCTTCCTGTTTGCTTCTCTATTAATTCATTCAAAAATGGTTATTGGGCACCTACTATGTCACAGGTGTGATGCTAGTCACTGAGAATACAAACCAGGTTAGATTGAGTTACAGACAACCACAAGTCAGTGGTTTAAAGCCATGAGGGTTTATTTCAGATCCATGTTATAAGTCTATCACAGGTGAGTAGAAAGGACTATGCTCAGGCCCCCTATGATAGAGACCCATCCCTGTGCCTCCAGGACCAACTTCTGAGCCAAGGAAAATGGAACATGACAGGTGTGCACTGGCTCTTAAATTAAAGCTCCGCCTGGAAGAGACAAGTGTCCCTTCCATGCATCTCTCCTGGGCCAGAGGAGTTAGGGGCCACACCCAACTTTAAGGGGGAAGGAAAATGCAATCCTTTCATTACCTGGCTGGCAGATATGCACAGTGAACAGCATAAAGACCTTGGGAGGCAACTTTACCTTTGTGCCTGTGACCTCACTCTTAGTACGTTTAAGGACACCAGTGTATAGGAAGGAACACCTCACCCCTGCCTCGTTTGTGATGCATTACTGCATTCTCCCATCATTTTCAATTTCTTCTTTCATCTATTAGATCATTTACTGCATGTGTATTACATACATGTTAGGCACTGGGGCTAGGGAAGATAATACAATATAAAAAGAAAAAGAAATAGCTGCCTGCATAGAATTAACGTTGCAAAGTAGGGAAAATAAATAAAATATATAATATGTCAAAGACATAATGGCTTTACACTGAAAAAAATAAAGCAGTGAAGCGGGTAAGAGATCAGGATGTGTGGGAAGAGACTTCATTCTAAACAGGGTAATTGTGGCCAGTTTAGCTGAGAAAGTGAAGTTAAGCAAAGACCTGAAAGAGATGAAGGAATGAGCCTGAGAATGTTGCCTGGGAGAAGATCACTCTGTTCAAGAGCAGCAAACTCAAATGCCCTGAGGCAAAGCACACCCAGCATAAACCTGCCTCTAGGAAACCTAGAAAGGGGCAGAGAGACAGAACAGGGAGAGCGTGGCCAGGGACCCAGAGGTTATCAGCAGGACTGTGGCTTTTAGGAGTA
Organism: Lepilemur ruficaudatus; assembly: GCA_963574885.1. Taxonomy (NCBI): domain Eukaryota; kingdom Metazoa; phylum Chordata; class Mammalia; order Primates; family Lepilemuridae; genus Lepilemur; species Lepilemur ruficaudatus. The sequence continues at coordinate 21,807 of CAUYRT010025442.1, read as the reverse complement.
TTTGGGGAGTTCTTGTCAGTTTTCACCCAGAAATGTAACATAGTTTTCTGACATTTTAAAATTGGTTCTCTGTTACTGAGAGACTCGACCACATAAGGCACTGGCAGAAGCAGGAAGAGCAACAGGGATTTAGTGGACAATGTTTGCAGACTGTGGTGATAACCCAGGAGACAGACCATGGTGGCCCTTTGCAGGACAGTAGCAATGGATGTAATGAGAATTGGCTGTTTCTGGACATATTATATTTTTAAGAATTATAATATTCTATAGGAGACATATCGAGGCTATAAGATTAATAGCAGACATAAGGCATGCTCAAGCTTCTCCCAAGACTGACATTATGTGTCACTTAGCAATATGACAGACCTGGCCCAGGGATTTCCAGGGAACGAGACCACCTCCGCACAGATGGAACTTTCATAGGGTTAGGGTTTGCTTAAAACAAAGCTCACCTTTACAAAAATAAGTCAAACTCCCTCAGTAAAGAGAAAGCTGGTAACTGCTTTGGACTGAAATAAGTATAAGAAAGGGGGAGAAATCCACCAAACTCTGTTGCTGAGCAGAGACCCTCCCGATCCGTCGGTCAGCTGGCCTTGACTGCATGGAGCCCGCGCACCGGCCTGCCCTGTGATCCGTGCTGTGCGAGTGCTGCCAGAACAGACAGCTGGAGCATCTTGCATGTCCAACACACATCTTTGTGAAAATCAAATCAGGAGGAGAAATCACCCCTCAGGAAACTGATCAGCTATGCCCACCCAAAAGCCCGGAACATGACAAGGAGCCAACAGGGTTCCTGGAAATCGGACGTGGAATATGATAGGAAGAGGAGTTCACAATGACTATGATTTTTGGCCTGATTACCTTTAGCAATGGATTTGCCATCTGCTGAGTGGGAAAGACTATGGGCAGATAGGTTTGGAGGGGAAATCAGCAATTCTGTTTTGGACATATTCTTGTTGCTATCAGACATCATGGTGGAATTCTGAGTAGGCAGCTTTATATAAATGTCCCAGATTCTGGAAAGAAGTCTGGACTGACCACAGCTGCGTATAGACAGCCTCAAACATTACGAAGGTGGTTATGAGGGCTCAGTGAGTGAAGAGATATAAAGACTGAGTCCCAGGGCACTCCAACCCTTAGGGATCATAAATAAGAGAAAAAAGCAGTGAAAGCTACTTGGAAGGAGTAGTCACTGTGATACAAGGAAAGCAGGAAAATATGTCCTGGAAGTCAAGTAAATATAGTGTTTCAAAGAGGAGGAAATGAATGGCTTGTTGAACGCAGCAGATAGATTCAGAATGGAGACATCTGACCAGAGGCCATTGCTATTATCTATGTAAAGATCTTTGGTGACTTTGATGTGATGAGTGTTAGTGAAATGGTGGGCCAGAGCCTCACTATGGAAAATAAAAAGGGAGGAATCTGATATAAAAAACAAATCCAACTGTGTGTCAGCCTGGGGTGGAGTTCTGTCTGCCTTGAAAGAGCTCCATGTCCAGGACCTGGAATGGACACAGATTGTGATTGAGCAGGTGCTCACCTCTCGGTCTGACAATGGGGATTCTACCCATGACGTCCAGCCATATTATTCCTCCCAACCACAAGCCCTAGTGCCTAAAATCCCACTATTAGTCATTACCTTGGGTTTTATGTGTTTATTTTTTAATGGCAAGCATCTTTTATAACACTGTTGCTTTAAGAAGTACTGTAATAAGCCAATGGCCCTTACGGAAAAGCAAAGCAGACTTGGAATGGGAGGACCTGTGTGGTACCATATAAATCTCTGTCCCTGCCTTAGATTTACTGTCCTCCTGCAAAGCTGAAAGAAGAACAAATGATCTTTATGAGCCCTTCACACTGAGAGCAGAGTGATATGGGAATTGGATTTTTGATGGAGAAGAAGAAGGAATGATTTTGGAACCGGCATGACTGCGTGGAAAGGTTAAAGAGGGGTCACTTCACTCCATCATTCAACCTACCACCTCCCAGACTCGCTTCTCTCTGTAATCAAAAGATGAACAAGAAAGTGTCCTCGTCTTAAAGGTACCCTCCATCTAGTGTGTGGGTGAGGGTGGGTCACTTTCTGGAGGTAACAAGGTGAAACGCCTGGTATGGGGTACTGGAAGAAAAGGAGTGAAGAGATGGAGGGACACCGTGAAGACAGAGGTGGTCCACCAGTCCACTCCCCTGGGCCCTAGTTTAGAAGGTGATCTGTGTGCTGTGCATTAAGGTCCCACTCAAGGCCCAGATTTTTATGCCCTAGAAAAGATATTTCATGGGACAGTCTCTAGGCTGTTGCTGCCTCATAGACACCCATTCTGCACTCCACAATGAATTAGCCCTTGAGTCCTAATTAAAACTCAGTGGTAAGGTTGTCTAATCACTTTCACTGTCAAAAATTCTTATTTTACTTTTAACCTGTATTCTGAGAACAGCATGTTGAGGAGCTGATCGGTTTGAGAAGGAAAGCACCTATTTCCCACATGCATAATCGTCGGCTTAATTAATGGGCCTGCCCTACACAGCTCTCTGCATTGCACTGCACTCTTGCTGCCTGGGCTGGGCCTGGGGACAAACGCCACACACAGTGGCACAAGGCAGCTTTTTACATCATGAGCTCCCAGTGACTCCCCTTCATCACTTCACAGGGAAACTCCCATTTCAGGAATCTGAAGAAAAGCCCTTCACAAGTGTAGTTCACATTAGAAACAATGCACATGTTCTTTTACCATGGCTTTGTTGAGTCATAATCATACTGGAGATGGTTTTAGCGCAAACTGTTTTGCTTTCAAAAACTATACTGGGGGCCAGACAAATTGTTTCAAGGTGTTGGAGAAGTGCATTTCTTGATTTTCTATGCACAGGGATTGGTTGTGTCTTTTTGAAAACCTTAGGCTAAAAGCAAACAGCTTCCTCCATTTGGTCCATGGAAGTGGCTTTGCTTTGTTTTATTTTTATTACTCTGTACAAAAAAAAAAAAACTTCTAACTTTGAGCAGCATCAAATCCATCTGTATTTGTTTTTTGTGGGGATTCAAGACAGACAGCCAATACGAGTTACCGATAGTGCCCTTCTTGCAAGGCAAGGTGAACATGAATTTTTTCTTTTTAATTTCAAAAAGCAAAACAGAACAAAACAAAACAATTTTGTGTAGAGTCTGGATGTTGAATGCTTGAGTCTAAATTATAAGATGCTTCTGTGTCTTAGTTTCTTTCTCTGAAAACATGAAGAATAATAGTAATAAATGAGATAATGCACAGGAAGTATCTGGAGTAATCCCTGGTCTGACAGAATGCTCAAATAGTGTTAGTTGTTGTCACTACTACAATTACCACTATTGTTTTTATTCCTCTCTCTGCATTGTTTGGCCTTAAGAAGAAACAAGATTGACACTAGAACAATCCATTTGTTTATTTTAATACCTGGATTTCTGAAGATAGAGTAGTGAAACTATGTAAAAATCACCCACCTCTGATATATGTTTCAGAAATACATTGAACAGGGATTGGTAGGCACTGGGAAAATGAGAAAGAAAAGCATTGGAAATATTTCAGGTTCTCAGTTCTTACCCCATTGGCCTTTGTGAGGGAATTTGATAGAACAAATAGTCGTGTGGCATGAATGGATTGACGTATTCATATCTACTTCATAAGTAAAGCTTTGTTCTGCATCTAAATATGTCTAAGAACAGCTAAGAACATTTGCTGCTAAAATCTATTTAATAATTTGTGGAAGTCAGTGATTATTAAGTATATACACTCCTCAGAAAATAGTTATTGTAGTCCCTCAAAATAGGAAACTAAACCAATTTAAACTCAAACGCAAACAAAAATATTGTTCAAAAGTAAAAGTGGTCATCAAGCTACTTCCTGCTGAATTGCAGCGATGTTTTAGACGGAGGGTAGAGGCTATCAGGTGAAAAAGGGCATAAGCAATAACTACAACCGTGAGGACTGACCAGGTGAAATGGACTGTGGCCTTGCACACAACGCCCAATACAGGCTGCGCTACAAAGGAAACATGGGGCATCTGGGTGCAGAGCTGTGAGTTGTACCCTTGGTGACCTGAGAGACCGGCTTCTGCAAATTCCGAAATCGTGTATGGAAATACTTGCACCAAACGAGGTGTAGGATAACACACCCAGCGGTAAGACAGATCAACAGAAGAGGCGATAGCTCAGGGAAATCCTCGCTAAGGAGTTGTCTCTCTTTCCTACACACAGAACAAATCACCAGAGAAAGATTAGCGAAAATAAAAGTGGAGATAAGAACTCAAGAACAGGGTAGGGTAAGTTATAATTAAATGAGTTGTAACTTTTTTTTAAAGGATCAGAATTATGTTTTCCATCTTTTGAATGAAAATAATAATTTTTCAATTCTAATTTGTTAAATGCTTATTCATGTGCTTGGAAATACTTTAAAAAGTGATTATAAAAAATAAAAAGAAAAATATACTTCAAAAATCTTTCAGTCACTGTTACCAAATTAGATATATTTCTCTAAGAATATGTTTTCACAGTTATACTTTATACACTTAACTGAAATTGCCTAGCATAAACAAGAGATAGCCTTTCTTTCATTTTTCGTTGGCGTTTTCCATGGTCTAGCTTGGCCTTCACCTGCATCTTTTCCAGTGGATTATAATATACCTTTGAGTGGGCATTCCATCATTTTATTTAGTTCCATTCTGGTAAAATATTTAAGCATTTTTTTTTCACAATTTTCCATGTACATAATAAAATCATTTTTATTTGTCTATTCAGTATTTGACAGTGTATTAGGACTGAGTAGGGGAAAGAAATTCATAGATTAATATGATTGTCTTTTTAAACTAATCATGAAACTTTAGAAAGATGCTGAAATTGAGTAGTTTGACTTTGACTTTCACTTGTGAAGGGTGACCTGTTCACGTCCGGGCTTCTCAGGAGTAACCATAGACTCTACAGATTGTAATATATCATAATCGTTTCTTCATCATTCTCCTACCAACCAAAACTTCGACAGACCACATCAAGTCACACTTGAGCCCAGGGCATCCATAAACAGGTCTGTGACACGTTTAAAATTAAGGTGCAGCTGTAGATCAGGTTAATTCATAAAGCAGACATTGACGTGTGTTCATCATTTTATTTTGGCAGATGAAATTCTAGGGTACATAGGTACGTTAGTGCTGGGCTATCAGGCAGTTTCATTTGGGGCTCTGTAATTTGTCTATTCATCCTTTAAAGCAGGCTCTAAAGACTCCTCTGTAGAGTAGACAAAGGCTACCCTGGACATGAGACAGTTCCTGTGTTTTATATTCCAATGATATGATTGTCTCTATACATCTTTCATTTTTTGTTATTTAAATCAATATTGTATTCCTTACTTTACAAAATTAGTTTGTCACTCTACAGTTCGTTGTTAGACATTGTTTTCCTTCTATTTGTTTGATACTGGGCAAGGAAAAATATCAAGGATAAAATTCCTTCCGGGAACATTTGCTGTCAATGTCTCTTTGACACAACTCAGTGCTGGGACAGTGAAAAGACAAAAGAGACATGAGCCCTTGGGAAATTAGTTTATAACAGGTGTGTGAATGTGCCACAGATAATATCTACTATAGAGAAATACTTATTTTGTTTTTTTGCTATTTAGTTCAAGTTGCAATTCCTTCGTAGCTCGGCCTTTAACTCTTCCAAAGTTTTTCCAAAGACAAGGAATCTCTTCAGCTCAATGAGGCTTATATGGGAAGAAGGACCTGGTCATCAATTGAGTTTGTGGATTATTTTAATATTTTTCTTCTTAAATAGCTGATGAATTATTAATATAATTAATTGTGTTTTTCAGGTTAAAAAAATGAAGAAATTGAAACTCAAAGATTTTTATTTTATCCGGGGCAGGTAAAATAAGCTACCTAAACCTGGCTTATTATTTGTTCATTGAAAAGTAGCAAGTAAGACACTGATATTTAACAGTATGACACTGTCTGAACAAGATGATTTTATGTCTTCCTAGTAAATATCAGCCATTACGCGTTATTTCTGATACCATCACAGTGGCCCAGGTGTGAGTCGCAGAAATATCATCCAAACTAATGAACCAATGGTGGCAAGAAAAAGGGCTTTACCACTTGCTAGGACACATGAGGATTCCTAAACTAACAAAAATTCATGATAAGGAGCTGAAATACCACAATGCTTATATGAATATTGTCAAGGTAACAAGGAGAAGAGATGTTTTGATAGCATTTATTACTGATTTTTAATAATTTATTGATTAAAAACAAGTACTTAAATATGAGGAAAAACATATGTCTAGTACTTGGTTCTGCCACTGGCTTGCTGAGTCATGTTAGATCAGTCAGTTTATGACTTCAGGCCTCAGTTTCCTTACTTATAAAATTAAGAGGTTGAGAGAAATTGGGATTCCTACCATCAGCAAAATACTGTTTTTATTCCTGCAGTGGACAGAGGACAACATAGGACTTTGTATCTCTGATCAGTGGGGTATCTGAACAAAGGCACCGGGTAGGAGGTTAGGGACTGGAGATAGGTAGTGAGGTCATAGACCCTAATGTGTGCAAGGCAGAGTGCTGGGTGAATTGCACAGAGGATTAAAATAGATCTTGCCAAAACTCTTAAGAAGTCAATATTGCTACGTACATTTAATAGGGAAGATATTGCTGGAAAGAATGGTTGGGTCAGAATTTTAATAGCTATGGTATAAAGTAGAAGAGAATAGCTAAAATAACAGACATAGGAAATTTTGAGATGGCAGAAGATAAACAATTAACTCCTGTTGGAAGAAAGTTTTTTGTTGTTGTTTGTTTTCTTTTGTTTTTGTTAGTGAACCTAGGGATATCTGGCCTACAAACACAAGAACTTTTCAAAGTCCCTTACTGGAGGCTGGAAATAAATAGCTGACAGTGTAACATGATAATAAGGATCAGGAAATTGATTCTCCTTCTAAATATCTTCGCTCATTCAGCTCCGCACTTAGCATGCCTCCTCGGAACTCAAAATATCGCTCTAGGCAGCCGTGGCTCATTCTACCAAGTAAAACTTCTTTAAATTAATCTTACTGAGAATCAATTAAGAATGGAATGTTAGTCTTTTCCAACGTGTCTGTTTTTGCCCTAGTGTCTTTGCTCCAAAACTAATGAGGTCTTTACTTTTATTTTGACCACATCATATGCATACCCCACTTGAGTTTTTGCCAGGAAGGAAAGATCAGTTTGCTGCTACTTACCATCTTACTGCTTTGCAGAGAATTTCCATTCAATTCCGGGTTCATGTTTATTAAACTCTATACCAGTTTCTCACATATGGAGATTTAACTGCTATTCTTAAAAGGAAAATTAAGTGATATAATCAGCAAAATATTAAAGACATTTCTTAAAGCTGTAAAATATGTCACTGTCCAATAGTTTTCATTGGGTACATTATTTAAAATATAGTCAATTCTATAGTCTAATGGTGAACTTAAAATGCCCTTTAATGTGAAATGAAATTTAAACAGTTGTTAGAAGTTTAAAACTATTTGAGGAAAAAATTATTCCCTTTTCGTTATATGGGCTAGAAAGAGTGTTTAGAGAGCACTATTCTGATAAATAAAGTAGCGTAGCTATTTGTGGCAAAGTTTCTAGAATGTCAATCTTTGAAGTCATCCATGGGACAAAAGGAAAATATACCACACAAAAGCTTAGAAGAGCACCTCTACGGATTAAATCACGAAATTATTGTTTGAGTCTGAAATTTGGGTTTGGAAGTTACATGGAAAGACAGAGCGTGGAGACATAAGCAGCGCCTATGGGAGGAGGAGTCTTAGGCTAAGGAGCTAAAACTTCTGGAGAGTTGTGAAGTCATTTGTACATCAATGAGATACCGAGAGTCAATTGATTCATTCACTCATTCATTCATTTATTCGGGTTTCTGTTATCTAGATCCTCACAATTGGCAACTCCTTCCCCATTAAGTAATCCATTAATGAGTATCCCAATTAATGAAAACCACCTCTCATATTATGCAATAGAACCAATACATGCAAAGATATCCTCTTTGTCTTGATCAAACAGATCCATCAGACGATGCTTTGATGGTCAATATAAGGCACAAAGACAGTGGGGTGTTGGGGGCGCACAGCCATTTGACACTGCCTGCTTCTTGCCCTGCAAAGCAGCTTTGGGATCCACCATTTTTTTTTTACCTTTTCTTCTGTCTCCCCATTAACTGGATAAATAATACATCCAACACCTATGATCAATTCATTTGTTGTTTAAGCTTGCCGGAGTCATGACACCAAGTACCTAGGGTAATTGAAGGGCTTTGAGCAGCAGACTGACCAGATTTGCATTTAAGAAAATTCTGCACTTAGAGGCTGAACTGGGATAGAGTCAGACTGACTCCAGTCAATGACCCCAGCACACAGGCAGCAGCATTTGGGAAGTGAGGAAGGGTGGATTTTTATGCTATTGTATAATGACTCTTCATTAAATAAGTTATATTAGATTTTAAACTGGGAAATAGTCTTTAGGGCCTGTCATCATCCATATCTTGTCAAAGTGTGGCAACTAATATTGTATTAGGTGTGGCACCTAATTCAATATGTTGCACATTTGGGCAATCACTTGAAGCCTTTTGACAGACTGATTGATTTACTGGGTTGTGGAAGAACTCATAGGTGATTGATACACGGTTTGTGAAGCTATGGCCTGCAGTATATGATGTGATAGTGAGCACGTCTGTGTGACTCTAGAAGCTTAGTGTGAGGTTTCCGTTTGGAAGAGTGTTTGGATGTGTGTGTGTGTGTGTGTGTGTGTGTGTGTGTGTAGACATGCGTGATGTTGTGATATAGAAGAGTACAAATGGCTTTCAAGGACCTAAGGATAGTAGTAAGTAAATAATTCTGTTCTTAAGAAACAAGATAATAGTATGAAGTCTGGTAATGTCCCTAGCAAGAATATCCTTACATAATGCTCCTAAGGGCTGTGGCGGAAAAATCTTTAGACATTGAAAAAATACATTCTTAATGCTATCAGTATAAGCACTGATTGTGTGGATGCTAGTGTACACCAGAGACATGGTTGCCTTTTCTTTTCTGTAGGACACAAAGAATGATGGATGTAAACGAGAAACCATTCCATGGGCATAAGCAGGCTTACGCACAACATGTCATAACCTGCTCTAACTCTTCCTGAAAGAAACCATATCCAAGTATGCATTTCTGAGAGTGACATTATTATTGGGAAAATTTGTCTATGTATTTATACATTTATTTATCTTTGTATAATAATGATATATTCATTTGATATTCAAATGAAATAGAATTATTAATAATAAAACATAGAAGCCCCCATACCCATCGCCTCTATGCCCCCAAACCCCCATCTAAAGTCAAATTCATTCAAATATTTGCTGTTGACTTAGTTATTTTACTTCCTATGCTTAAATTCCTACAGTAATTTGGGAGAGTTACATGACAAAGTCCCTACACCTTAATCATAATTCTCTCACTTTTTAAGTCAATCATCAGAAGTGTCTGTGTGTTAGCTGTCTTTAGCAAGTAGAGGTATACGGTTAATCTGAAATTTGATCTGAGAAAACCAGCAATCTCTGAGTCCAAATTTGAGGCACTGTGCTCCTTAGATTCTCTACATGTTAGTGCAGTTAGAGCACAGTAGGCTCACTGCATCCTCCAACTCCTGGACTCAAGCAATCCTCCCCGTTCCCCATTCCCCCAGCCTCCCGAGTTAATAGGACTATAGGTGTGCATCACCATGCCTGGCTAATTTTTTATTACTATTATTTTATAGCAAGAAGAGGGTCTTGTTATGTTTTCTAGGCTGGTCTTGAACTCCTGGCCTCAAGCAATGGTCCTGTTTCTGCCTCCCAACGTTCTGGGATTATAGGCATGAGCCACAGTGCCTGGCCACAGCAATTCTTAAGTATTCAACATCTAATAGACACCATATATACAGTATTTCTCTTATCCTTTACTTTTCACAACAGTATCTGAGCTGGATCTTAGTGATCCAATGAATAAATGAGAAAACAGAGACAGAGATTTCAAGATTTTCTCTGGGTCACATAGCTCTGTGATTCCAGGGCTGAGATGAGAAGACAAGCTAACTTGCTCTCTGTCTGCAGTTGACGCATTCAATATCCTTTGCTGATACTACTTTCCCTCAAGCACTGTTTGTCTATTCTACTACACTAAATTTACTGAAAAATTTACACTCTGACTTCTAATAAATTGTTTATGCTTCTCAACTTGTTGTGTGTGCCTTCCAGCCACTGCCTTGAGGGCAGCGTGTCCCACCCATTGTATAATATCAAGAAGGGAGCTCCAGAAATATCTGCTGCATCAGAATCCGTGCACACTAACAAGGGCTCTCTCTCTGAATGGCTCATATGTGAGATTAACACCGTGGTGATTTCAGACCAAAATGGCTGGGGAAAATTTAAAGTTTTAATATGCATTATAATAGAAAAAAGGTCACATAAAACTGTTTGTTTCTTGCTTGTTACGTAGGTCTTGAATTTCACCTGACAGCACATTAAATATAGTTAAATTGGTAATACTGTTGATGATGGTCTAAATCTGACACCTAGAATCTTCTAGAGCCTGTTCTGAGGACTTCATTTTGAGCTTTTTCCTTTCTTTGTGACACCCAGTCTCCAAAGACATTTTTATTTTATTTTTTAGCTTAGCTTGGTAAAACTTGACGTGCTATATTTTTAAGAAGAAAAAAAATATGTTCTAAAGTTTCTATAAATATTATTCATTTGGGCTTTAAAAAGATTTTTCTTCAGTTTAAGGTCTAAAAATGGAAGAAAGAAAACTATTTTACAATGTAGACACACAGGAGACAAAGTCCCTTTCAGCAGAGAAAGCTTTGCGATTAGGTAGAGTATATACAATTATAAACTCAATTGTTAAATCAAAACACATCCCAATCACCCTAGCATGTCACTTTCAATGGGCAATACATCCCCCAAGAAGGCAAGTTCTCTGCTAACAATATTGAACCAAATCATCAAAATTCAAAGACAGGTCTATAAAATGTGAAATTCCATCAGCAAAGTGCACAGTGGGATGCAATGTGTAGATTAATGGGCAGCCTGTCAAGTGTTTTAATGTATGCCTCAATCGTTGAAACACATGTGATGATTAGTAAAGTATTTGGCCTGAGCAGTAAAAGATATAAAATAAATTAAAATCATGACACCTTCTGAATTAATAAAGCATTTGGTTACGCTGTATTGATAAATCACCAACATAGATTAAAAAGTCCCATAACTGGATACATTTTCCCCTAGGCATGCTGAGAACTCACACTGGCCTTCCTATGGCATTCTGCTAATTGAGGATCTCTGTGAGTGTACAACTGTTAAGTCCCTGAAGAATCTCAGAATATGAACAAGCATCAGCTCTCAGCCTTGAATATAAATCAACATCTGTAACCGGCATCACTCATATTTCTTTTGAGTTCCAAATATTTGATGAGATTTCTCTTTCCTATGTCTGTTCAGAATTATTTTCACTCCAAAAACAGTTTTCAATATTTTCTTTGAAGCATATCTCTGGAAACACAGAAACCAAAAAATACACACCAGAGGGGACTAAGTAAATACACTTTCACTTTTGTTAGTGGTCTAAACCATGCGAGCTTGGGGCAGTGAAATGTTGGACGTTTCTCTAGGCAGATTCATCAGAGCAGTCAGGATAACCAAGTCCAGAGGTCTCAGTGATTCACCTTGTGCTTTAGTGGTGGGTTTGGGAAATACGACTGCCCTGAAAACTTGGTTACAGCCTTTAATGCTCTATGCCAACTTTGCCCAGTAGAGATCCTCATAATTTCGAGAAGTGAGAGAAAATGAACACACGGATATAGCCCTTGAGGACCTCGCAGTTTGAGAACGGCAATTACTGACAATTATAACACAATGTGAAAAACACTATAAAAAGGGTGAGAGCTGGATGTTCTCTGAGTAAGTTAGGTGGCATCTTACTGAATCAGGATGATGCGCAGACATCAGGAAAGTCTTTCTCAAGGAATAAGAACAAGAATCTTACATTGGACAAGAAAAATGACTATGCCCCTGCATGAGGATATGGAATGAAGAAAGTGTTCTTAAATGGAATACAGGGTTTTTAGCTTAGACGGGGAAGACTCTTGGAGTGACTGTTGGGGAAGGGTTTATAGAACATCTGTTTTCAATTATTTGAAGTTGGATTAACCTTTTCCCAAGGATAAAAAATGAAGAGAAATCTATCAGGAGATAAATTTAGTTCTTTCTGTAATAGCTTTCAAAAAAGGAACCTATTTCTGAAGGGAAGGAGCTCCCCATCAACAAAGTTGTTCAGATGTTGAGTGGCGGCTTGGGAAAGATGCTGAAGGGTTTTAACTTTGGCAGTCTATATACCTAGCCTATTAGTAGGATGTCTCAGAAGGGAGAATAATTCACTGAAAGTCAACCTTAGGGCAGTCAGAATCCATAGAGTACTCATTATAGCTCATGGTTCTCTTCTACTTCAGAATTTTTAGTATCCTTTGCGTGATAAACGTAACCATCTTGTCATAGCTTAAAAACCTCGTCAGGTATGTAAACACCTTGCTCTTGGCCCAGAGTATGCAATGAATGTTTATGTTTCTGTTCTTATATCCCCTTCTCTTTAATACATATGTTTGAATTATGGAAGTTGGTGAATTATTTTATTTGGTTAGGGGTTTAGGCAAAACAAACTTTTGGATTATAAACAAGGCAATTATTGTAGTTTTAGTATCAAATACAAATATGGGGGTGGTTTAGGTGTGTGTGTTTTCTGATTGAAACAGAGATAAGTGACCACTGTAGAAAATGTGGGTAAATGTGAGAGGATAATGCATGTAAAATAATATTCTTTATAGACCCACTTATTAGTTATTTTCCCCAGGAGATATATTTTAATTTAGAACAATACTGTTTCTAGATTGTTTATATGTTGCTTTCTTATTTTACATTATATACAGAGAATCTTCCCTATAATTAAATATTATTGAAATTTTAATTTTAAAATTCATGCAATAGTTTCTATTATATTTGTATCATAATTTGGCTAATCAATCCTCATTGTTAAATATTTGACCTATTAACCACAATGTAATAAAAGCTGTATTTCAAATGGCATTTTTTAAGCTCAATGAAATAAAAATGTTTTATATTTTTTACTTAAAAACGTAGACAGAATAAATGACTATGTATTTATTGTTAAAGCAAAATATTAGGATGACAGAAAGGTAAATCCCATTTACTTTCCAAGAAGTAGCAATTCTTAGAAATTGAGTGAACAAACATTCCAGTTTACACCTGCTGATCTGGTGTAGTCACTAATGTAATAGAGAGATTTTAAATTCACAGAAATATATCAGCTCAGATGACAAATCATGTAATAACCTCAGTGTGCAGAGTGAATATGCATTTTATCTACATATTTGATTTTTGTATATTTTCTACATATGCAAATTTTGAGATAGAAGCTATTGTATTTATTTTTGCAACTTAGTTATTTCTCAAAGAACTTTTCATAACAGAATGTAGAGCTCAGACTCATTTATTTGAATTCTTATATTATTCCTTAATATGGATGAACAGTAATTTATTTCAATTTTTAAAGGTAATATATAATGACATACAATTATAAAATGAAAACTTGTTCAGAAACTTAATTTAACTCATCAATTAATGAAACGCCAAAGATGGTACAACTGATTCAAAGAATTCAGTACACAAACACACATCTACAACATGACACATATACAAACATGCACACATAAAATCAAATATTTTTGCTCAGGGCTCTATCTAAAAAAAATAAAATAAAATATTTCAAAATAAATTTATATACAAATATCCCTTTTGTGCAGTAGAGGAATATGATTGAGACCTGGGAATATGGGATTTGGACTTTGGGCCCATCCCAGGGCAAAGGATCCCTATTCAATAAGTGGTGCTGGGGAAATTGGATAGCCACGCGTAGAACTGAAACGGGATCCATACCTCTCACCAGTAACAAAAATCATCTCTCAATGGGTGACAAACTTAAACCTAAGGCATGAAACCATAAGAATTCTGGAAGAAAACATTGGAAAAATTCTTACAGACATCGGCCTAGGCAAAGAATTTATGAAGAAGGCCCCCAAAGTGTTCACAGCAGCAACTAAAATAAATAAATGGGACCTGATCAGATTAAAAAGCTTCTGCACAGCCTAGGAAATTATCATTAGAATGAATAAATAATCTATAAACAGGAGAAAATATTTGTATGCTATATTTTGATAAAGGCTGATAACTGGAATCTATAAAGAACTCAAGCAAATCAGCAAGGAAAAAATCAACCCATTAAAAAGTGAGCAAACGACATGAACAGACATTTTTTCAAAAGAAGACAAATTAATGGCCAACAAACATATGAAAACATGCTTAACATCTCTAATCATCAGGGAAATGCAAATCAAAATCACAATGAGATATCACTTAACTCCAGTGAGTATGGCTTTTATCAAAAAGTTCCAAAACAACAAATGTTGGTGTGGATGCAGAGAGATAGGAACACTATACACTGCTGGTGGGACTGCAAACTAGTACAAACTCTGTGGAAAGCAATATGGAGATACCTCAAAGAGTTTAAAAATGACATCTGCATGCAAATGTTTATAGCAGCACAATTCACAATTACAAAGATATGGAAACCACCCAAGTGCCCATCAATACATGTGTGGATTAGTAAAATATGGTATATGTACATCATGGAATACTACTCAGCCATAAAAAATGGTGAACTAGCATCTCTTGTGTTAACCTGGATGGAACTGGAGACCATTCTTCCAAGTGAAGTATCACAAGAATGGAAAAACAAACACCACATGTACAAACCATTAAATTGGAGCTAATCAATCAACATGTATGTCACATATGGAAATGACATTCATCAGAAATCAAGCAGGTAGGAAGGGGGCTGAGGAGATGGGTAAATTCACACTTAACAGGTACAATGCACACTATTTTTGGTATACGCACACTTATAACTTTGACTCAAAAGGTACAAAAGCAATTTATATAACCAAAACTTTTGTACCTCCATAATATTCTGAAATAAAAAGGGGCATGGTAACTCAGTGATGATGAGAACTTTTTTTATATGACTCTATACATAATAAATTACCTTTAAGCTAATAAATAAATAAATAACAATACATTTATAGATATATATAAAAATTGGTCAATATACACTGCTCCAATGGTCTCAAACCATTTATATTTCTAGGTAAATGAATCATTTCTATTAATTTCAGTTTTGTACACCTTACAACATTGTTCAAGGTCAATGGCAGGCAAACACAACCTAGAGGGTGTGAAAAACAGTCCCCTAGTTTTGGAGGCCTTCATGCTTATTTCAGAGATTTTCACAGTTTTTTCTGATGATGGAATTGCAGAATGTGTTCAGTATTTTTGCTGTTACGAGTTCTACAGTGAACACCTTTGCTATAGAGCATTTTTTCACATAGACTCATTTCTGTAAGTCACTTAGATGGAACTGCTGGATGAAAGTGGTGGTGCAGGTGTCTTTTTGATAAAATGACTTCTTTTCCTTTGGGTAAATAACCAAGTGTATGCTTTTTTTATTTTTAATTATTTATGTGTTTATTTTTTGAACAATTGCCAAATTACCTTCAAAATTGCTACCTCAATATTATCATTAACTATGTATACATATACTATTTCTTCTTCATGTAGAAATATTGGATTTACACTCTTACTTTTTTCTTTAATCTGCTTTGATTCTCATTGTGTCAATATTAATAAAGTTGTAGAACTTTTCTATATATTTATTGGCCACTGATATTTTCTCTTTTTTTAAATTTCAAAATATTATGGAGGTACAAATGTTTTTGTTTACATGGATCACTTTTGTTATGTTGACTATAAGCCTATCACCCAGATAGTGTTCATTGCATCCTTTAGGTAGCTTTTTACCCATCCCTTCTTACCGCCTACCCCCAGCCACATTTCCACTGAGTTTGACTTCCCTCTGTGCTCATGTGTGCTGATCAGTTAGTTTCAATTCAATAGCAAATACATGTGGTGTTTGTTTTTACATTCTTTAAATACTTCACTTAGGATAATAGTCTCCAGTCCCATCCAAATTATTGCAAAAGACATTAAGTCTTCCTTCTTTGTGGCTGAGTAATATTTCATAGTACACATATATCACATTTTATTAATCCATTCACGAATTTATGGCCACCTGGGTTGATTCCACATCTTTGGAATTATGAATTGCTCTGCATAAACATTCGAGTGCAGGTGTCTTTTTGATAAAATGACTTCTTTTCCTTTGGGTAAATAACCAATAGTGAGATTGCTGGATGAAATGGTAGGTCTACTTTTAGTTCTTTGAGGACTCTCCATGCCGTTTTCCATAGAGGTTGCACTAGTTTGCAGTCCCACCAACAGTATACAAGCATGTTTTATCTGCATCCATGGCCAGCATCTATTGTTTTGGAACTTTTAAATAAAAGCCATTCTAACAGGGGTAAGATGATATCTCGTTATGGTTTTAATTTGCATTTCCATTATGATTAGTGACATTGAGCATTTTTTCATGTGTTTCCTGGCCATTTGTCTATCTTTTTTTGAAAAGTTTTTGTTCAAGTCTTTTGCCCACTTTTTAATGGGATTGTTTGTTTTGTTCCTGATGACCTGCTTGAGTTCTTTGTAGATTCTGGTTATTAGACCTTTATCAAACACTTAGATTGTGAATACTTTCCCTCTTTCTATAGGTCGTATATTTGTTCTGTTGATTATTTCCTTAGATGTTCAGAAGCTTTTTAATATAATCAAGTCCCATTTATTTATTTTTGTTGTTGTTGTGATTGCCATTGGTGTCTTCTTCATAAATTCTTTGCCTAGGCAAGTATCTAAAAGACTTTTTCCAACATTTTCTTCTAACAGTGTCATGCCTTACATTTAAGCCTTTTATCCATATTGAATTAATTTTTCCAAATGGTGACAGACATGAATCATATTTCATTCTTCTGCATGTGGTTACCTAATTCTCCCAGCATCATTTATTGAATAGGGCTTCTTTCCTCCAGTGTATATTGTTGTCTGCCTTGTCAAAGATAAGTTGGCTGCATGTGGATGGTTTTATATCTGTGTTCTCTGTTCTGTTTCATTGATTTATATCTCTATTTCCATGCCAGCACCATGCTGTTTTGCTTACTATAGCCTTGTAGTATAGTTTGAAGTCTGGTAATGTGATGCCTCCTGATTTGTTCTTTTTGTTTAAGATTCCTTTGGGTCTTCGGGCTCTTTTCTGGTTCCACACGAAGTGTAGAATTTTTTTCCCCTAAATCTGTGAAATATGATGTTGGAATTTTGATGGGGATTTAATTTAATCTGTAAATCACTTTGAGTAGTACGGATATTTTAACAATGTTGATTCTACTGATCCATGAGAGTGATATGCTTTTCCATTTGTTTGTGTCATCTGCTATTTCTGCTTTTCATTTCTTTCTCTTGCCTAATTGTTCTGGTTAGGACTTCCAGTGCTGTGTTGAATAGAATTGATGAGAGGCAGTAGCCTTGCCTTCTTCCTGATCATAGAGAAAAACTTTTAGCTTTTAACAACTGAATGTGATGTTAACTATGAACTTGTCGTATATGGCTTTTATGATGTTGATGTACATTCCTTCTACACACAATTTGCTGACAGTTTCTATCATGGAAGGATGTTTTGTTTGCATCTGTTGACATAAACCTACAAATTTTTATCCTTCATTCTGTTACCATCTTATATCATGCTTATTAATTTGTGTATGTCATGCTGTATGTATATCTTGTGAATAAATGCACTAGATTGTGATGTATAATCTTTTATATATGCTCCTAAATTGGGTTTCTAGTATTTTTCTGAGGACTTTTGCTTCTGTGTGCATGTATATATTGATGTGTTCCATATCAGGAATATTGGCCTGTTGTTTTATTTTCTTCTTGTATCTTTGTTTGACTTGATATCAGGGTAATGCAGGCCCCAAGAAATGACTTTGGAAGTATTTCTTTACCTTCATTTTTTTGGAAGAGTTTGAGAAAGATTGGTATTAATGTTTCTTTAAATATTTGGTAGAATTTACAAGTGAAGCCGTCTGTTCCTGGTCTTTTCTTTGTTGCCAGTTTTTGATTATTGAATCGATCCTTAGTTGTTATTGGTCTATTCAAATTTTCTATTCATGATTCAGTCTTCATAAGTTATATGTTTCTAGGAATTCATCAGTTTCTCCTAGGTTATCTAATTTCTTGATTTATAATTGTTTAAAGTGTTTGATGATTTTTTTTCACATGTGTTCCTGTATGTATGATATATTAAGGTTTATCCATATTGTACCGTGTACTTCATCATTACTTTTTGTTGCAAAATAATAATGCATTGTATGTTCAAGCGACATTTTGTTTGTAAATTCAACCATTAATGGATATTTGGTTTGTTTATAATTTTTGCCTATTAAGAATAATGTTGCTATGAACATTCATGTAAAATTTTTAGGTATACATATAGTATATAAAGCTATATACTTGGGCATATAGCTTTAAAGTTACTAGATCCATTTTATACTTTTACCAGTAATAAATGAGAATTTCAGTTCCCCCCCCCTCTAACACTCATTTTTTGTCTTGTTGATTATAGTAATTTTACTGAATATGAAATAGTACCTCAATGTGGTTTCAACTTAATTTCCTTAAGGACTGAAGATGTTTAGCATTTTTTCATGCCCTCCTGATTATCTATTTGTATATTATTTAAGTAATGTCTATTCAAATCCCTTGTCTAGTTTTTTTTTTTTTTTTAACTAGACTATTTCCTTTTTTATGGTTGAGTTGTAACAGCTCTTCATGTATTATGGATACAAGTCTCTTATTGGACATATAGTTTGCAGATATTTCTTCCCATTCTGTGGACTGTCACCTCACTTTCTTGATAGTATCCAAGTACAGCTCAATTTACACACAAATATTATATAATCAAATTCAACTATTTCTGTTTTCTTGCTTGCAATTTTGATGTTATATCTAAAAAAAGAAAAAAAGAAAAAGAAAGCAACTATCTACCCAAGGTTACTAACATTTACTCCTATGCTTTCTATTATGAGTATTATACTTTTATCCCTCATACAGAGGCTTGTGATTTACTTAAAGCTATTTTTTTTAAACCATAAAACATGAATACTTTATTTGGAGTAGAAAAAGAGTATAAAGGATAAAACATAGTACTAGAGGTTAGAAAACCTATTTTTTTTCTACCTTTGCTACAAATATGTTTTATAAAAATCTGCTTTATCAGGCCCAAAAACTGGGTATCTTCATTTTTAAAAATTTTCAGTGAATGGTTTAATTGCTTCTTCTTTTTCTTTTTAATTTTTAAAACATTGACAGATAACATTTTGATATTTTTGTTAAGTATAACATGATGTTTTGAAGTATACATATTGTGGAATGTTTAAATCTAGCTGTTTAACAAATGCAGTACCTCACAGTTATAATTTTTGTGGTGAGAGCAGGTAACATTCACTCTTTTTACATTTTTCAAGAGCATAATAAATATCCATTAACTATAGTCACCTTGATGGACAATAGATCTCTTGAAATGTGTCCTTACCATCCAACTGTAATTATATATCTTTTGACCAACATCTCCCCAACCACCCTTCCCCTTAAACCACCAGCCTCTGGTAATCACCATTATACTCTCTACTTCTATGAGGGTGACATTTTAGCTTCCACGTGAGTGAGATCATATGGCATTTGACTTTCTCTGACTGCCTTTTTTCAGTTAACATATTGTCCTCCAGATTCACCAATGTCACAATTGACAGGATTTCATTCTTCTTCTTTTTTTTTTTTTTTTTTTGGCTGCATAGCTTTCCATTGTGTTTACATAGCACATATTCTTTGTTCAGTCATCAGTTGATTACTTATCTTGGCTACTGGGAATAGTGCTGCAACCAACATGGGAGTGCAAATATTTCTTCCACATATTGATTCTAATTCCTCTGGATGCATACCCTGTGGTAGGATTGCTGGATCATACGGTATTTCTAGTTTTAGTTTTGTGAGGAACTTCTGTACTGTTTTCCATCATGGTCATATTAATTTCTATTCAAATCAATATTGTGTAAGGCTTCCCTTTTCTTCACATCCTTACCAGCACCTGTCTTCTGTCTTTTTTTTGTTTTTATTTTTTTTTTTTACATGTTTCTATTTTTTTGATAGTACCATTCTAACTGGGGTGAGGTGATATATCATTTTATTTTTAATTTGTATTTCCCTGATGTTTAGTGATGTCAGATTTTTGGCCCAATTTTGTTGACAAATTTGTTGAAGTATGATTTACATTGCATACCATTACTCCATTTTAAGTGAACAATTAAACGATTATTAATAAATTTACCAAGTTGTACAGCTATTCACATAAATCAGTTTTAGAAGATTTCCTTTGCCCTATTAAGTCCCCTAATTCCTATCCCCAACTACATTTCAAGCATGCCCCTCCCCTCCACAATGCTCTCCACATCCCTCAACTGTGGTTCTACACCTTCCAACCTCCGAATCCCTGGTGGACACCATCACCATTTGAGCACCGTAGTGTTAGTCAGTCAGTACCAATTTGATGGCAAATACATGTGGAGCCCATTCTTCCAGTCTTGTGTCACCTCATTTCAAATAATGGGCTTGAGCTGAATCCAGGATAACATAAGCGGTGGTAGCTCACTGTCGTTTCTTAAAATTGAGTAGTATTCCATTGTAAACATATACCAAATTTTAATAATCCACTCATGAATTGATGGGCACTAGGGTTGTTTCCACGACCTAGCAATAGTGAATTGTGCTGCCGTAAACATTCGTGTGCCGATGGCTTTATTTTAGAATGTCTTATGCTCTTTTGGGTAGATGCCTAACAATGCTATTGCTGGATAGAAAGGTATTTCTATTTTTAGTTCTTTGAGAAATCTCCAAATTCTTTTCCACAGAGGTTGCACTAATTTGCAGTCCCACCAGCAGTGTAAGAGTGTTCCTGTCTCTCCACATCCTCACCAGCATTTGTTGTTTTGGGATTTTTTGATAGAAGCCAACCTCACTGGGGTTAGGTGGTATCTCATTGTGGTTTTGATTTACATTTCTCTAATGATTGGAGAAGTTGAACATTTTTTTACATGTTTGCTAGCCATTATTCTGTTTTCTTTGGAAAAGTTTCTCTTCATTTCCATTGCCCATTTATAAATGGGGTTGTTTGATTTTTTTCTTGTTAATTCTTTTGAGTTCTAGGTAGATTCTTGTTATCAGACCTTTATTGGAAGAGTAGAGAGCAAATATTTTCTCCCATTCTGTATGGGAGTGATTTGCTCTAGTGGTCTATTTGCTCTAGTGATAGTTTCTTTGGCTGTGCAAAAGCTTTTTAATTTGATCAGATCCCATTTGTTTATTTTTGTAGCTGCATTGATTGCTTTGAGGATCTTCTTCATGAATTCTTTGCCTAGGCCGATGTCTGAAAGGGTCTTCCCGACATCTTCTTCTAGGATTCTTAGGGTTTCATGCCTCAGGTTTAAGTCTGTTAACCATCTTGAGTGAATTTTTGTGAGAGGTGAGAGGTAGGGATCCAGTTTCATTTTTATGCATGTAGCTATCCAGTTTTCCCAGCACCATTTATTGAAAAGAGATTCTTTTCCCCAATGTATATTTTTGTCTGGCTTATCAAAGGTTAGGTTACTATATGCAGATGGTTTCATCTC
>CAUYRT010025440.1:0-16423 GCA_963574885.1 Lepilemur ruficaudatus | reverse complement strand
CCAACATTTATTGTTTTGTGACTTTTTGATAAAGGCCATTCTCACTGGAGATAAGTGATATCTCATTTTGGTTTTGATTTGCATTTCCCTGATAATTAGAGATGTTGAGCATTTTTTCATATGTTTGTTGGCCATTATTCTGTCTTCTTTTGAAAAGTTTCTGTTCATGTCCTTTGCCCACTTTTTGATAGGGTTATTTGATTTTTTCTTGCTGATTTTCCTAAGTTCTAAATAGATTCTAGTTATCAGCCCCTTATCAGATGTGTAGCATGCAAAAATTTTCTCCCATTCTGTAGGTTGCCTGTTTGACAGTTTCTTTGGCTGTGCAGAAGCTTTTTAGTTTGATCAGGTCCCATTTATTTATTTTTGTTGTTGACTAAGACCGTTTTATATGTGATATTTTCCCAATTACATTCTAAGTTTTCTGTGGGCAGAAACCACAATTTAAAATTTCGTTTAAATCTTGCTGTTGCTCATTCATTCAAAAAATATTTTTGGGGCCTCTACAATATTTCAGGCATTGGGATACAACAGTCCCTGCCCTCCCAGAGCTTCCAAACTGTGCTTCTCCTAGCACCCATTGCTCTCCATGTGGGATATGAAGAACTACTGGAGGTGGGGCTGGCGTTACATCAATCTTTGTCCCCAGCACTCCATACAGTGCCTGGCACATGGTAGGTGTTTAGTAATCCTGTTGAGTAAAAAGCCTAAAAAGCCAAATTATGTCATACCATACAAACTAAGATTAATTTTGCATGAAGCTAATCTGAATTATGGAATTTAGGGGAACAATATACCATTTGATGTTAGCACATATAGTAGCATGAATTATCTACTAGCATACTGTAGGCTTGCGTTAATGAATAAGGACTATTTGGCATATTAATTATGTGCAAATGCATGTAGATCTGATGGATACAAAAATTCAAGGCCACTGTAGTGTTTTTTCTTAAGTGGATTACCAGTTTACTTGCAATCCAGCCTTGAGAATTCATCAGTAAAAAAACCTTTCACTCACAGATGCAGCAAATCCATTTATGCTGGCACTCAGTTAATAAGGCTTCACTTAACACATAAGGCCAATGTTGAGAGTCTGTGTAGGGTAGGGGGTTAGGAGCATGGCTAATGGAAACTACATTACTTGGTTGTGAATCCCAGTTCTACTATTTGCTAGGTGTGTGACCTCGACCAAGTCACTTAATCTCTTTGTGTCTAAGTTTCCTCATCTGCAAAATGGGAAATAATAAACATGATGCTAGAACCTACATCCTAGGGTTATTTTGAGAATTAAATGAATTCCTGTCTGTGAAGTACTTAATACAGTGCCTGGCAAAGAGTAAGCTCCACATAAATGGGGTTTTATTGATGCTATTGTTGTTGTTATATATGGCTGCTATGATTGTGTCATCTATTGGAGGGCCACAATCAGATAGGTAGCGATCATCACTCCAAAAGCAAGGAACAGCAAAACCTTTCCTAGAAAATGCCAACTCCTAGCATAGACAGGAACCTAACACTCTCTGAGTAGGGTTCATAATGGCAACAGGATGACGCCAAGTTGACAGTATGAAATTTATCCCAGGTATTTTCCAGGTGTCAGTTCCTGTGCTTTTATCTTTAATCGTTCCTAATGTTGTCACTCCCCTGTACTTCTGTGTGGGGTTTGGCAAGAACAACTTGGCCAGGGAGTTTGGTATAGTGTGCTTGCTGCACCTGCCTTAAAGGACTAATTGATAAGTCTGAGTGCGCGATCACAAGACAAGCCTCCCGACTGCCTGAAGGGCATGGTGTCCCCTCTCCCCCTCTGCCCAATCACTCCAGGCCAAGGAATAATGAGGGTCTGGGCTTGGTGCTGTTCCAGGTGCCTTAGGGTTACTGAACAACACTGTTCTGTGGGTTACCGGTCAGAAGCACTAAGGTAAACCATTCTGAGCTACAGTACAGGCCAGGTCAAAGGGGAAAAGAGAGGCAAGCATGTTGGGGCCTGAAGAAAGAAGTGGGAGGAAGTTCCTTTCCAAGCAAGTGATTGGAAAGGTAAGCCTTAAAGGTGCCTAGCACAGGGACAAGCCCCCCAATTCTTAAAGATGTGGCCTTTCTGGGAAACCTTATTTCTCTACATGCCTCTGGGAATCAGCGTTATGTACTTGGAGTCCTATGAATAAATGAAAAATCTCCAGAAGAAGTCATTATCAATTATTATCTCTCACTAGAAATTAATTCATCAGAGTTAGGGAATAGAGTCCTGTGGGAATATGACTTCAGATCTGGCCAAGTCATATCTGAAGAAGAGGGAAGATCAGAAAGAGCACTGGTAGGTAACACGGGGAATTTTCCCAAGAAGGCAGGCCTGAGTGGTGTGCAACAGTGGTTGCAGGTCTTTGGGACTCTGGAGTGGGGTGGTCATGATGAGTGAGAAGATCACAGAAAATGGATGTCATAAGGCATGGAAGATCAATAAAAACAAGAGCTGATTTCCTGACTGCCTCACCATGTCCTTTACACTTACAGCCACATTATGAGATAGGTATTATTGGTCTTTCTATTTTACACATGAGAACTGGAGCTTTGGGAGGCAAAGCTAAAGCAAGCTGTCCAAGGACACATAGTAAGCAGCAGAGTTCGGTTGAACCTAAGACTGCCCAATTTCAGGGCCCAAGTTCTTCACCACTCTTTTGCTACCTGTCTGCTGCACCTAAATTCCTGCTCATCTTTCAGTGCACCTGCCAAATTTCACCTTCTCTCTGAAGAAACCCAGCCAGCTCCCCTCCAAGGCCCTTCTTGTTTATTCTGTAACTTCCATAAACACCTCTAGCTAGGCTGGACCATATCATTTAGTACTAACTAGCTGCTGTCTTGTTTTGCTTGGGGGGGGGTGTGCGCACGTGTATGAGAGAGAAGAGGGGAGAGAGAGAGGCTGACTGTGGGAACTTTGAGAACAAGGTGCCCAGGCTGGGCTGGGCAGTGAGTGGTAATCTATGAATAAAATCCTACTATTTTAGACAGAGCGGTCAGGGAAGGCCTTTCTGAGTGCATGATGTGCACAGAGATGCGAATGAAGAGCAGAAATGAGCTATGTGCTTGGTCTTCTGCACAGTGTTGCTCCCAATACACAAGTCTAAGAATAGCCACATGACTTATTAATGCGGGGCTACTTTTCATTAGATCTTATGCCCAAGGTCAGGGCTTTTGAAATCTGGATTTGGTGGAGCATCCTCAAAAGTCCCTTAGGATCCTTATGCTCACTTTATCCAGGACAGCTCTGTTCTAGCTGCTTTATGTATTTATGCTCTGGTGCAAAGTTACATCTGAATGCATTGTTCTGAGGCTGGCTACACCTGCCTGCATGTCCTCTGCCTCCCTGTTCACTCAGGCCCTCACCTTATCTCCAAACTCTTCTTCCCTTGCCTCCACCTTACCCTCCAGATCCACTCAGTGCCTAGAGTGCCTGTCCTTAAGAAAACGTCTGAGTGTTTCCCTACCTTGCTAGAAATGTGCTTCCATTCTTTTCCCACTGCTGTCAGGATAAAGGCCATACTCCTCAGCGGGGCTTATGAGGCCTTCTCTGGTCGGCCCTGCCACTTTGGCCTATGCCTAGCTCACCGGCCGTACTGACTGAGCTAGTTCTCCAAATGCACCACACCATTTAGAGCTTCTGCACACTTTTGCAGGCACTGCACTTTCACACCACCCCTTGCACCTTGCCCATTAAAACTGAGCTCAGTTTTATCTTCTCTCTGTTAGGTATTTTTCAACCCCAGCCCCAGCAATCTTGGCCCCTCACTTCTTTTGCTACCACTGTATCTTGCAAAACTTCTATTATGTTGAGGGTTAGGGTCAAGACATGAGAACCCCAGGAGTGGGACAGGACTTTGCCAAAGAGCAACCTGTGGACATGTCAGTTCACTGAGTAAAAGCTGCTCTACCTTGAGGGGGACGTTCCACCGATCAGAGATGTCTGCAAATGGACCCAGCCTTGAAGCCTGAGGGCTACCGCCTGGATGTCTGCAAACGGACTGGGCTTGTAATCCCAGGGTGGAGAGTATGATCAAAGGATGTCAGCCCAGCAGATAAGAGCAGTTTGCTATTCTAAGCCTGAGGCAATGTTCCTATCTCTCTCCTGTGTTCATGTTTCAGTAAATGAGGAACTAGATAAAGTAAAAAGAAGTAGGTGGTCTCTTTGTCCCCATTTAGATTATATGCTTTACTGTTGCTAACTCAGGAGCTTTTCACGTGAAGTCATTGTAATCTATAACATGAAAAAGAGAATAAAAACGGGTGCTAGAGTTCAGTCAGTAACACCTGGCTTATGGGAATGCTGGTGGTCCCCTGACCTCCCCACACCCTTTCACCTTACTTTTTGTGTCCGTGTCTTTGTCTCTCCCATCTCTTGCAACACGCACTGCCCCGGGACTCAATTATATTGGGGGTGTAGTGAACCCCTGATAACATTAAGACACCTTTCTCACTGAATGATAATGTATTGGTTTTCATATCTGCCTTCTTCTCTGTATGGAGCTCTGGAAGTCTGGGGGACATGTCTTATTCATTTCGAATACCCAGAGCCTAGCAAAGTGCCTGAAACCTAGTGGATATGAAACAACAGTAGTCAACATTTATTTTCCAATGCTTATTATAACTCAGGTACCATTCAAAATGTTTAAACACGATAACTCATTTAATTTTCAAAACAGCCAGGTGAGGTAGATACTATTATCATCTCCAATATCCAGATAAGAAAAAATGAGGCACAGAGAGGTTAAGTTACTTGCCTACTGTCACTCAGTCAGAACATAAGGAAGTTAGGATTCAAACTCAAGAAGTTTGGCACTAGAGCTAGTTCTTAACCCCTTAACCTATCCTGGATAAGCAATGGATGGACAGATAGGTGAGCAGATGGATACATGGATGAGTGGATAGAAAGGTAGATGGTTGAGAGAATGGAGGATGGGTGGACAAGTGAATAGGTGGATGGGTGGAATCCTAAAGAGATCGAGGAAACTGAGTGTTAGAAAGGATAAATAAACTGTTCAATACCACATAGTTAATATGGATTCTGCCTGAAGCCAGTACCCAGATCTTACTACTATTACCAACAGAAGTCCTCAATGTTTTTCTGATAATTAAAACACGTTATTTCAATAATCCTGTGATAACTCTTTGGTGGTAGGGGTAGGGGCAGGCCTTGTATCAACAATGTTTTCATATTTCCATTCTCTTGAAATCCCCGAAAGTGTGGACAGAGGAGACCGGGTGTTGGCAGCAGCAATCATCACGGGAGGTTCATATAGTCAGGTGTGTTTTGTTATACCTATTAGGGCATTGTGATTCACTACCACCTTTCTACCAAGAAAAAACATGGAGAGATGATAGATTTATTTAGAATCCTCTCCTCCCTCTTCCTCCTCATTGAGTTATTCCCTTTTTACTGAAAATTAGTTTTATGTAAGGGAACTCACTGCCCAGGCCTCTACTTTCCTAGTCTGGAAAATGAAACTATTGTATCATCTTTCAAGTCTACTTTAAGGAGTATTACATAACAAAAACTCCTCCCTAGGCTGACAACTGATGGAAGCCCTTCTGATTAAAAAAGCAGTGTGGTAGAGCAGAAACAGCTCCGTGCTAAGCAACGAGGTGCCTAGGGATCCAGCCTTGGCTTGGCCCCTGAATGAACGTGTGACAATGGGGCAGTTCTTTCCCTTCTCTGGGACTCAATTTCCCTGTCTATGAAATGAGGGGGGCTAGTCTCTTAAATCTCTATGGAGACTTTCAACTCTGACCCACAGTGGCTTAGCTGATATGACTAATGGAGTGATCAGCCTGCTGCCAGTAACTGCCACTAAGTCTGGGAGAATTTCGTGACCCAAAGCCTCCTGTTTAGAATTATGCCAGACTTTCTTCTGCGTCTGTCATCCATAAAGCCACTCTGTGGGAATCTTTTTTCTTCTAGGAGAAATTGATGATGGGGGTTTCTGTGGAGATGGGGGAGGCAAGGGGGTTTATTAGAAAGTCTCCTGCCACTGGCCCCTTGGTGTCAGGGGTCTGCCTTCAGGTAGAGCCTGAAGACAGCCTTTTTACTTCAAACTGGTAGAAATGCAGGGATGTGAACCTAGTTTGTCATTTTTGCATAGCTGCTCTGCAAACCTGGGTATCATCAACAACATCTTTCAGTCAGTCAATAAACATTTATCAAGTGCAGTATTTTCTTTTTTTTTATTTCAGGATATTATGGGGGTACAAACATTTTGGTTACAAGTTGTGACTTGCCTCACCCAAGCCAGGAATAGAGGCATGCCCTTCCCCCATGCAATGCTCTCCGTATCCATTAGTTGTGAGTTTACCCGCACACACCACCAACTCCCAGTGAGTATTACTACCACGTGAGCACCTTAGTGTTGATCAGTCAGTGCCAATTTGATGGTGAGTACATGCGGTGCTACGGCTGGCACTGACTAAGTGCTGATAACAC
Source organism: Lepilemur ruficaudatus (assembly GCA_963574885.1). Taxonomy (NCBI): domain Eukaryota; kingdom Metazoa; phylum Chordata; class Mammalia; order Primates; family Lepilemuridae; genus Lepilemur; species Lepilemur ruficaudatus. The sequence continues at coordinate 9,957 of CAUYRT010025440.1, read as the reverse complement.
ACGCACACGCTTGCCCAGCCCATATTCTCAAGAAGCTTACAGCTTGTGAGGGAAATAAGACATAGATGCAAATAACAAGAATGTAAGACAGAAAGCCTGCACTAAAAGGGAATTTAGTAGAGGGAGAAAGAACACTTGATTAGAAGGACCGGATATCCCTCAGATGGAGGTGGCACTTGAGCTCTCATGTGGGAGACTATAATAATTAAGCTCCCAGACTTAGGGTTCAGCCAGACTTGGGTTCCAAAGCCAGTACCTCCACTGCTTAGCTATGTGCCCTTAGACAAGTTACTCAACCTTTTCAAACCTCAGTTCCCTCATCAAATAAATGAGGACATTCAGATCTACCCTGCAGGAATGTGAGGATGAAATGAGAGATTATCTGTGACACGTTCGGTACAGGATCCAGACTTAAGGTACTAAAGTAGTATTACCCACTGTAGTTCGAACTACTGTTACCGTCGTGTTAATTATCTCACTACAGCCTCTAATGCAGGGCGTCTCACATTAGGCTTCCATATGCCCCTTGGGGCTGACAGATTTACTTCTGAATTGTCTAGGTGGGCTAAATGTGCTGAGGATTTGGTCTTCCAACCGTCTCCTCTTCTTCTTCCCTGCTCCTTGGGGATGGGGCTAAACCTAAGAATGGTCCAAATTGTATCAAAAGGAGCCTTTTGCTGTCAGATGTGGGGCTTGGTCACTGACTTTAGACTTGTTTTATTCTCTAACCTCATGATTCCTGTCTCAGTGCCTCAGTTTCTCCATACATAATATGAGGATACTTTTCTAAAGGCGTTCTTAGGGTTCTTAGTGACAAACTTTTAGTATTTTCAGTTCAATTTAGGATATGTTAAAACTATCACCAGCGGCCTTGTAGAAAACATTGTTTTCTCCAAAAAGTTTCCTAAAGCCAGGAGGGAAAAAACCAATAAAGGTAAACTAACGCACTTGTCTGACTTGGAAAAGAATTCTCTTCAGGACTGACCTTATGTCTAACAAGCAGAACCTAATCAATGCTGTAAAAATGGCCATTCCTTACGTTTATACAGCACTTTAGGCTTTTCGGGCAGTTGGGTAAGCGAATGCCTTCCCTCTTTCCTTTGCTCTCTGATCCCAGCAGGGAGAAGCTGCCCTCCAGGTGACCATAGCCCTGATAGTTGGAGGAGGCAGCCTTGGCTGACTGAGATCTAGGGATTCCAGACAAGTGGTGTGAAAGTATTTTCAGTCTGAAAACCTTTGGCTGCCCTATCCCACACTGTCTGACAAAGTACTATCGGAAACTCTCTCCTATGTGGAAAATACTTGCCCCTTTCCCTGTTGTCTCCTTGCTCATGTTACCACAGCCTGAGTGTGTGTGTGTGTGTGTGTGTGTGTGTGCCCACACACGCATGTGAGTTTGGGGAGGGTCAGAATGAGGCTACAGTGGTCAATTTGGACTCCATTAGTGAGACTGTATTTGCCCCCCTTTCCCTGATTTTTCATTCCTGTGGCACTAGGCACTCATCCCCAAATGGTCCTGAGCTCAGTGCTGGCACTGGAGTCATCTTCTATACCTTGGCAGGCAGAAAGTGTGAGTGTCAGTGGCCAGGCCCTCCTGCCCAGTGTGCTTAGCCTGTGACTTGGGTTTAGAGTCATTAAGTCACTCTGAGTGAACAGTTTGTTCCCCTCTCATTCTTAGGGCCTGGGGCTGGACCTTAGGCCCCCCTTCTCCTCTAAACCTGACTTTCTGAAACAAGCCAAGTTCAGGAGCTGACTGGGAGGAAACCAAAATTGGCCTCCAAACTAGCTGGTAGAATCATCAGGTGTTTGTTTTCTACAACTACAGGATTTTCCTGCATTCACTCTTGAGATGTAATAAATGCCCCTGGCTACCCATGACTTCATGCCAGTTAGACCCACATCTCCTCTGAGTGATAGTCTCCCACCCTACCCCACCCCAATTCCGGAGATGGAGAAAAGTTGGCCCAGAAAGATTACAGAATGTTTTTGGGAGCCATTGTGTGAGCAGGGACTCCTGAAGGAAGAACCCTCCACTTTGCCGAGCACAATGTGAACTGAGCACTCTAATTGGGTACATCGTACCATGAAACAGAGTGTGATTACTGTTGGTTTACAAAGGAGGAAAATGAGGCTTAGAGAAGTTAGGTAAGTCGCCCAGGGTCACCCAGCAGAAGTGGTCAAAATTAGATTCCAACTGAGAGCTGTCTGATGCCCAGGACCCACATGCTTTCTATGTCATCAAGTCACCTCACAAAATAAGTAAAAAACAATCGTAGATTCTCACAGTACGATCCAGCATATATTAGCACAGTGAACTGTGCCTGGGGAGGGTCCCAGTCGAACCAGGAGCAGCTTGGTGGGATAGACCTAGGGGAGCAGTATTTCTTTTGCTGCCCTGGGGTATCTCTAATCCTCACTTCCAGGCAGCAGACCAGAGGAAGTAAGTGCTGCCCCTAGAATGCCAAGTCCCTCTGTGATAATACCCCTCTAAAGGCCTCTACGCCCTTCTCATGTTCTCTTCCTTCCTTTCCTTTCCTTAAATGGCTCTCAGGAAAAGCTGGGCTAACAGTCTTTAGCATCCCAGAAGAGGTTTAACACCAGTGTAAACCTGTGAGAACCTCTTCTTTTCAGTATGGGGAAATAGGCCCAGAGAGATAACCATCTTGTTTCTTTTCTTTTTTTTCTTGTTAACTTGGAAAACCTACAAATATTTATTCTGTTAATCAAGCTCTAAACCATATGCCCTCTTAAAAACGTTTGCTAATGGATCTCTAAGATCCTTCATGCTTCAGCATAAGAATTTGAGTTTATTAGATGAAGAAATTAAAGCTGCATGGTTCTTTCAGTTGGTAACCTAGTAAATAAGAAAAACTGTTTCTCTCTGTTGAAGACGTCACAAAATAAAATTATGATCATAACATATTTAAACACTGAAAAAGCATTATGTCTTGTACAATTTTAATCTGCCTGGAAACTTTCCATGAAAGCATCATCAGTTTTATCTAAAAATGGCTCTCCTGCTGTTATTCATCCATGTGTCTTGCTGAGCACTCACTGCGCAAGTAAGATCAAATCCATTTGGAAAATAATAAATTGAATCTTCATCTTTTTATTAATGGATGTTAAAGTTGGGTGCCTTCCTCTCTGTACTGCTGAGCAAAACATCTTCATACTTTTTGGGTTTATCTTAGATTGTTTATAAACATTTTTAAAAACTTAAACTAATGTTTATGTTTTTGACTATAAAAGCTACTCATGCTCACTGAAAAGTATAAGCCTTGATATGGGGTGGGCAGAGCCAGGACAAGGTGAGGTGAATGTTTCACTTGCCTCTTGCACACAGTTTAACGGGGTACCAAAAAACTCAGTATTACAAATAAATGATACAGTGCCAATATTTCAAAAAATTAAAAATTGATGAAAAATAAAATCCATGATGACAAAAACGTCAAGATTTTAACTAAAGCCAGGCTCCCCCCTCACACTCGTGTGACCCTTCGTCACTCACCTCACCCGAATCCTGGCCCTGGTTTGAATAAAACTTTATTTACAAAACCAAGCAGCTGGTCCATGGGCTACAGTCTGCCAGTTTGATTTTTTTAAATATTGCATTAAAATATTATTTTTCTTGATTACTGAGATCTTGGGTGCCCCCTTACATTTTGTGCCTTAGTGCCTTGCTCTAGCCCTGGGACTTTGTATTTTATTCTAAGTTGAAATTGTAAGTTAACAGAGGTTTCAAAGCAATGACGAATGATTTCACTGGGTGACTTCCTGGCTCTCTGCTCTCAGAGAGGGAGGTGAAGAAAGCGGACAACTACACGCGAGTGAACTGCGCTACCGCAGGATCCGCTTGGTGAACCTGCAGAGAAGCAGCCTGGGGCAAACAGCGCTGGTGAAAAACAAAGGCGAATGGGAGAATCTACCGCAAAGCCCGGAAAGCGGGAGACACACACAGGCAGGGAGCGCAGGCCCGCCCCGCCGATGGGCCGGCGGCCGAGGCGGTGGCCTCTGACTCACGCGGGGAGGATCTTCCCCACCGAACTCCACCCGCGCAGGCCGGAAGCGCCTGAAGTCGGTGGGAAGCGGTAGCTTGGGCGGAAGGGCTGTGCGGAGTAGAGACTTGGCGGGGGACATTGTGAACTCCCCTGTGTGCTCTTCTGAGTCAGCTCTGGGCTGGGGAGAGTCCGAACTGAGCGGACGCTGCCCGGTACCGCAGGAGGGAGCGTGTGACAGGCATCTTCTTTCTCGAGGAGATTTATGTTCAGCTGGAATCGGTTCTGAGAAAAGAAATAAAACAAGACACCGGGCCTGCAGAGGGACCTCTCGTAGAGAGCTGCTTCTCCCTGTGCCTTTTGAAATTTTATTTTGCGGAGGAGAGGGAAGGAAGGTCGTGGGGGCAGGATTACAGCCAAAGTGTGTGGGTGAGCACGTTGTTAAACCCAGAGATGCTAAGATTTTATGTTTTACAGACATTGGAAATAGGCAGAAGGCAGATGTTTTCAGACATTGTTTCATTCGAGTCCCAGAGGTGCTGGTAGCAAGAAGGGGGCCTGTCATGTCTTGGAATGGGGAAGAAAGCTGTGGCCTCCCACTCAGAAAGCAGACTCTCACTGCTCAGGTCACTGAATAACGTTTGATATTTCTTTGTCACATGACCACACTTAGGCCTCATTAGCTCAGATACCTTTTCCAGAGGGTTCCATCACTTAAGTCCAGTCCAGGAGCTAATGATCTTTTGAGTACCTTGTGTCCTTCGTCTTAGGCTATTCACATTCCCCTCCCCGCTCCCATCTGCAAATCGCATTATGAAATAAAAGTCTTTCAATGTGCTTCTGCCCAATATCACTCCTTCTCAGAGGCCCCCAAATCCTACATGACCCTGGGACCCAGCAGGAGGCTATGAGGAAATGAGATGTCAAAACATCAGGACCAGCTCATATCTACATTGGGATTACGATCGCAGCTAAACTGTGGGACACAGGCTGATAAATGAGTACTTATTCCACCCCCAACTGTACTCTGGGAGAATCCCAACCTATCTAGAACAGCAGTCCCCAATTAGACCTTCTCTTGACAACAGCTGCCCCCTCTATTATTCCTACTCACAGCTCATTTCTGAGAACCATTAATGGAGTACTTTGTGTGTTTTGAGCACCCTCTAGAGACCACATTTCACCAGTGCAACCCCAGCCAGGAGAGTGCTTTATGGCAAACCGATGATAGTTTTTCCAATCTGACATGTCTTTCCCCGGGCATTTTAATCTAATCTCTGCCCCAAATCTTTGCTCTCAAAGAGGTGCGGAATCTCAGGAGCACAGAAAGATGGAGCTTGACAGGATCAGATACATCACTCAGTTCTTCCCTATTTTACAGGCAGGCCCAGACAGACAGCGACTGAATCGGGCCTCACCAATCCTAGGCAAGTGAGCTTTCACTATAGCCTGATGTCTAAATCAGTGGGGCAGAATGATCAGTACAGAAAGAGGGAATGGTGCTTTTATCAGTAAAAGGACAAATAATAGCTCACATATTTGAGTGTTTCCTATGTACTGGGTACTGTTCTTTACATGTAGCATCTTATTCAGTCTTCATAGCAATCTTCTGAGGTAGGTACTATTATCACCTCCATTTTACAGAGGAGGAAACTGAGGCACAGAGAGGTTAAGTGACTTACTCATGTTTGCATGCTAACGAGTAGCAGAGTCAGAATTGAGACCCAGGCTGTCCAACTCCTGAACCCAAGCTCCTCTTTTGTCTCCTCCCTTTTTCTTTCCATCTATCCCACATCTGATCAGTTAATAAGCTCATCAAGTCCTTGATGTGTATGTGTAATAGATCATACTGGGATGTTGCTTAAAATTCCCCTCCAAGTCACCTGAAAAGCCTAGTTTTTTATTCTGTGTTTTCCACTTGAGCTGCTGTTAAGCCAGGTTTCCCTCATCCTGTATCTGTACAATTGACTTCTTTTTCAACTCAAGCTCATGATTTCCCCTTATCCCTTTTGGATATCATATTGTTGGTATCCATTCATCTATTGGTCTACTGTTGAATTCCCTTTTGGTATGGTTGTTTGACCAGCTAAATCCACCAAATTGTAGCATCGTCCAGGTAAAATTTTCCATATAGTCCACAAAGATTTTCTGAAAAATTTCACTTTGTACATATCCTTTGGTTTTGGCTATTTGAATGGTAAGTAGCATATATCATAAGACTTTACCCGTAAATACTTGCTTTTAAAAGTGAGGACATTTTCCTACATACATACCTGTAACACAACTATCAAAGCATAGAAAATTAGTAATAATTCACAATGTCATCTAATATAGTCCACATTCAATTTTTCCCCAATAGGTCCCCCAAATGGAATTTTTGAACCAGAATCTGGTGAAGCTTCTCAGATTGTATTTCATTATGTTTTTTTAATCTAGCATGGTCCCCTCACCTGCTTTTCCCCCAAATATTGATATTTTGAAGATACCAAGCCAGGTGTCTTATAAATGCCCCACATTCTGAGTTTGATTGCTTTTCAGGGTGTCATTTAATTTGATCCTCCATCCCCTATATTTTCTGTAAAACTAGAAGTTAGATCTAAAGGAGCAAATAGATTTATATTAAATATTTTTGGCAAGAACAGATGTGCACCGTCTGGGGGATGGACAAGCTTGAAGCTCTGACTCGGGGGGAGGCGGGCAAGGGCAACACACATAACCTAAACATTTGTACCCCCATAATATGCTGAAATAAAAAAAACAAAAAAAAAGTTAAAAAAAAAAAGAATAGTTAATAGGTGATGCTGGTATTTAACATTGTGTACCACATCAAGACACACACAGAAAAGGGTTTGTGCTTCATTAGTGATGCCATGTTTGATCACTTGATGAGGGTGGTGGCTGCCAGATCTTTCCTGTGTAAAGGTATATTTTCCCTTTGCAGTTATAACTTGTTTTTTAACGAAACTACTTCCACACTGGTTTGATCCCACTCTGTCAATTTCCTTGTAGTCCTTCTAGGTTTACTCTTTCTTTTGATACTTTTCTGCGCTGTAAGCATCAAAATGAGAGTTACCTCCTTCTACCACTGGAGGAGTTCAGTGAGGGCCAGAAGAGGTAAAAGAGGCCTCCTACAGAACAGGAGGATTGAGCTGGGCCTGAAAAAGTGGCCAGGTTTGAATAAGCAGAGGGTAGCTGGGAGGGAATGGACACCAGCACCTCAGCCCGTCATGTGCCAAAAGGACTTTTTTTTTTTTTCTTTTTTGACAGAGTCTCGCTCTGTTGCCCGGGCTAGAGTGCTATGGGGTCATCATAGCTCACAGCAACCTCAAACTCCTGAGCTCAAGTGATCTTCCTGCCTCAATCTCCCAAGTAGTTGGGACTACAGGCGTGGACCACCACGCCTGGTTGCCTGGTTATTTTTGTTTGTTTGTTTTTAGTAGAGACGGCATCTCACTCTTGCTCAGGCTGATTTCTAACTCCTGAGCTCAAGCAATCTTCCCGCCTCCGCCTCTCAGAGTGCTAGGATTGCAGGTGTGAGCCACCGTGCCCGGCCCATAAGGACTTTCAAAATGTGCCACTGGAGACCAGCCTTCCGCCGCCAGCACCTCTGTCCAGAGCCAGATCCTCAGGTCCCACACCAGCCGGTCACAGGCAGTGCAGCCCGCACCCGCACCAAGCCCGTCAAAGGGGGCACCAAGTGCATGAAATCCTTGCTCTTGGCGTTAACTTTCACCTTGGGGTGAGTGAGCGTAAATGCCCAGGCTCCTTTCTGGGGCCACCTGTTCCTGGGGAGCGCACTCAGGCAGCGGCTCCTCCAGGGGCAGCCGGTGGGGCAGCGGGATGAGTGAGCGCATCCGCCTCTCCTTACCCTAGGGTCTGAGGCATAATTTGCGTCTCCTTCGCCGAAAGCCCCTCTAAGGGCCAGAGGGGCAGGTGGCAGGGAGGAGTGGAGCACCCTCTTCTGGAAACAAGACCCTGGTGAGGAGGGCTGTGGCTGGCTGTGCAAGGCGTGACCTGGGTTAATTAACCTAACCCTGGACGTCCCACAGGACTTTGACCACCAGCGGTCCCACACCCGTGGGACGTCCGCCTTCTCACCTCGGTCTGGCTTTGCCCGAAAACCCCCAGTGCAGACCTCTGAACCCACTAGGTCATGAGAGCAGGAGGGGCAATGGTGGCTCCAGAGTATGTCATGTCTTCTTGCCAGCCTGTGGGAGGGGGCAGGGGCCAAGCTTCAGCTGACGCACTCACACCCGCCCTCCAAATTTCACCCTGAGGCGTTGGTCGAAGCTGGCCAGGAGGGGAAGGGGGCAGTGGCTGTGGACGCCACTCCTAGGCTGGTTTCCCAGCTGTGGCCTCGCAATGGAGAGCGGTCCTGCGGCTCCAGGTGACACACAAGTTGCTAGGCTGGATCTGGCCCCGATCTTCGGGGAGCGAGCAACAGGAAGGCGGACAGTGGCCGCGTGGTGCCACTCACATCCGGCGACCCCACCCCGCCAGCCGCGCGTTCAGGTCCCAGACTCCTGTGCCTGGAGTGCCCCGGCCACGCCCTCGTGCCTCCGCGTTCTTCCCCATCTGCCGCTCTGCTCAGGGTGCTCTGCTTCGCACCCAGGGCCTCTGAGGCGGCGCCGTAGGACGACCAGGGCCAGGCAGAGAGCGAGGGCGCAGGCCCGGGCATCGGAGAGGGGCCGCCGTGTCCTCAGGCAGTGGCGCGGTTACGCGGCCCCCACGCGGACCGGAGAATGTGCAGGAGCAGGTCGCCGCTACGCAGTCTGCTGGAGAAGGGCAGCTGGTCACCTGCGCTGAGCGGCAAGAGCCGTGAAGGCCCGGCTGCTGCTACCGGACAGCTCCACATCCAGTCGCCCGGGCGGCGCAGCCCAGGGCTTCCGGGCCCCTGCCGCCTCCTCCCCGCTACGGTGCCTCGCCGTGGCCGGAAACTTTCCAGAGCGGGAAGCCAGCGCCCTGGCGGGCCCGCCTCGGGGGCCGCCGGGAGGTCCCAGCCCCTCCGCCCGGTGCGCGCCGCGAGCCTCTGGCTGCGGACCTGCAGGGAGGCGAGCGAGAGCGCGGGGGCCCAGGCGCGCCCGGCCGCACCCAGACCACACACTCTAGCTCGCTGGGGCTCGACGACGCGCCCTTCCTGGGGGGTGGCTGCGGGCCGGAGTATTTGTATTTTGTGGAGAACTACGTGTCAAAACTGGCTCTTTAATCCTAGCACTCTGGGAGGCCGAGGGGCGGATCGCTCAAGGTCAGGAGTTCGACACCAGCCTGAGCAAGAGCCAGACCCCCATCTCTACTAAAAAGAGAAATAAATTAATTGCCCAACTAAAAATACATAGAAAAAGTTAGGCGGGCATGGTGGCACATGCCTGTAGTCCCAGCTACCTGGGAGGCTGAGGCAGAAGGATCGCTTGAGCCCAGGAGTTTGAGGTTGCTGTGAGCTAGGCTGACGCCATGGCACTCTAGCGCAGGCAAGAGTGAGACTCTGTCTGAAAAAAAAGATATATAAAAAAATAACAGCCATAAAGTGCCTAGAAATGAGTTGAACCTGTGCCAAGTGGAGATGAGGAAAACAGCAGCCTCGGTGAGGCACCGGGAAGAACAAACCGCATCGAGAGATCTCGGCCTCCAAGGTGTGCGCCGCCAGCCCTCGCAGGTCTCCTCTGGCTTGACAACTAACCCTCACATTTATCTGGATTAAAAAATGTTAACATCATCCAGGAAACTTTTGGAAAAAGGAGAAGAGAAATGTGCCCTGCAAGTTAGAAATATAAATAAAAGCGCTGCCATGTGACCCCATAGATCAAGGATGAGACTGTTAAATTCAAGAACAGACACAACCCTGAGCATCTGACACCCAAGAAGGAGGCATTTCTAATTTGAGGATGGAAAAGTCCCCCGTGGTGTTGACATGTCGGCTAACAATGTAGGGAAAAACCGAGTGAGACGCTCATCTCGTATTTTA